>BSBK01000629.1:2547500-2682500 GCA_027943335.1 Chamaecyparis obtusa
AGGTATTGATAAATTTTCTTCCTATCTAAGCTATCAGAATTTCTACAATTCAAGAATCAAGATGTAACCCTGGTAATATTCTAAGTCTGGAAAGTCTTGTTGGTAAGCTTACTGCTTTTGAGCTATCTAACTATGATAGCTACATTGTTCCTAATGTTGAATCTGCATTCAAGTCACAAATGGTTTTGCATAAGTCTAAGAGAGAAAAAGAAAAATGTGTGAAAATTGAAAGTGATAGTGTAATACCTCTCCTACAGTGATACTATGATTTGATACTTTTTATTATGATGGTTAGAACTATGCACTCATGTTTTTGTTTTCATGGAGGATTATACGTTCATCAGATGATATTTATATGCTCAGTTATAGTTACTTTGATTATATGTTTATGAGATCCTAGAAGAATGTATTAGTTTTACATGTTTTATCTCATGAATGGTATACTAACCCTTATCTCAATTGGTTTATGGATACATATGTGTTTTTCATGACTCAGGACGAAGTCGTAGTTACTCACTTGGTGAGGTCCACACGATGTATCGATCCTGGTCATCTGCTTGCATATATCTGATGTGTATATCTATATGTATATGTATCTCTTCTTGGTGATGCAGGAATTGCAGGTACCGGGTATCGTCTCCACCTGGCTCCACAGGTCTGAGCGATCCCTTAAAAAATCCTCGATCGTTGTTGTTGTCATGGAGATATCATCAAGCTTCACAAAAGAAAACCTTTATCCTTGATCATTCACCTTAGGTGGGAAGTGCCGGGTCAGTTCCTGGTAGGGAGATATTATGTGGTTTATCAGTTATTAGGGTTTGGATCTTGTTCTTACTGTTAGGGATACTCAACTTTGTCAGTAGGTTATCTAGGTGAGTCCTTGTTGATCAATGTCTGTTTCAGTGACTTATCCCTGTTTAGATTTTCATGTTAGTATTAAGATCGAGTTGCTATTTGTACCTTGCATCTTCTGGTTATATAGTTATAAAATGTTAGTAAAACGAATAATGAGCCATTTATACTATATGTGTCATAAACATGTGGGTGCACACATATGCTTATGAACACATATAGGTATATTAAGGTATAAATATATATTCATAAATATAAATAAATATATATACTTAA
This sequence comes from Chamaecyparis obtusa, assembly GCA_027943335.1. Lineage (NCBI taxonomy): Eukaryota > Viridiplantae > Streptophyta > Pinopsida > Cupressales > Cupressaceae > Chamaecyparis > Chamaecyparis obtusa. The sequence continues at coordinate 2,548,629 of BSBK01000629.1, forward strand.
TTATATTAACAAATAGCACTAGCCTTATGGTTGTTGATAAAAATAAATTAAGAAATAAATAAAATAAGATAAAATAAAATAACTTTTGGTAATAAAACTAACTAGCTAGGAGGGAGTTGAACTCGAGACCTCCTAGAAGTTGGGGCTAGTTAGTTACCAATTGTGCTATGTGAATTCCTTGTGAGGTAAGTAATTAAATTTATTATTAAACCTTATTTTAGAGAATATTTTAATAAAAAAAAAAAATATAAACAAACTTTATTATGTTACGGGAGAGATTAGTTTCTCCTCCAACCGACTATGGAAGTTGGAGAAGTTTCTTCCCGTATAGAAACTTCTCCAACCAAATAGTTGGAAAGGAGATTATATCTTTGTTGATTGTTTCGGAAGAGGGGGCTGGAAACTATTTTGGGAACGGAAGAACTTTGGTTAATCAGGAGAAATTTGGGAGCGGAGGAACAGGGAGCAGCGGAAGAAATTTTGCAGGAACGGGCTTCGTCAACCAGGGAACTATTTACCAGGTTGGAGCTTTTCCCTGATAATCCCTAGGATATGAAATAATTATTTTATTGTCTGTTTGTGCATTATTGTCTATGTTAGATTGGCAAACTCAATAGTTTTAACATCATGGTTATATTAATATTTGCTGAAATAAAATGTAAATTCACAGAATATTAAACGTTAGAAAATGTATAAAAATTAGATAAACAAACAAAATACATAATGTTGTATTTTATAATGTTATTAAGGGTTATATTTTCCTGTATATGTCCTTTAAAAAAAAATATAAAATAAATATATATAAATATAAAATTATTAACCTACTAATGTTTTGGATATTCTAAAATATTCATTAATTAATTAACCATTGTTTTAATATTCTTATTATGTAATAGATAAAATTAAATTCTATTAAATGTGTTTTAAAAAGTTTTTAAAAAAAATAATAATAAAATAAAATCAAAAAAAAATGATGAGGGTCGCTGCCGCGGCGGGTCCCGCAGTACCGGACGACAGCGTCCGCTGCTGGCAGCACCTTCGGGTGCCGTGCGGCAGTGACCGCTGTCGGCGGTACCCGGGGGTACCGCACGGGAGCGGGCCCCCGTGTAGGGTTTTCTTAAAAAAAAGAAACATTTTTTTTAATTTAATTTTTGCATTTTGAAAAAAATACAATTTCGGTATTTTGTAGGGTTGATATATTATATGATAATTTATGTCTAACATTAGTTTAAATAGATATTATATTTTATATATATAATATAGGTATTATTATATATATATATAATATAATTTGAATTTTTATTTAAATTAATTTTGTATTATATTTTTATGATAGTAGTAATTGAAAACATGGGTTAAATAATTTAACACATATGATATTGATAATTAGACTTATATTATATATATATAATATACATTATTATATATATATAATATAATATTAAAATTGAAGAAATATGTCAAATTGTTTATGTTAAGGTGTTTTTTTTAAATTATTTTGATGGTTTAGTTTTATATTATGAATTTGGTTATACATACATATAATTAAAGAACTTGCCGGACAAAGTGATATTAAATATCATTATATTATGTAATGAAATTTGTTAGATGAACGAAATGTTTGAACTAGAGGCATATTTATTTCAATGTTCTAACTGTGTAAATGTTTTTAAGTTATAAATAAATAATTGATTTCTTAGTTCCATGCTTAGACAAATGTTAGGATGGGGGCTAGAAAACGGGAACAAAACTCTTATTTTCGATTTTATCAACAGATCAAAACTAGTCAAACTTTGTGATCTCCTAAGCATTCTAGGTAGGTCTGTTATAATGAAATTGTTGGACATGTTAGTGGGTTGACTAGGGAAACCTAACGGGAATAGGTTAGGGTTAGGAAACCTAGGAACCCCTAAGTGAGTGGCTCTCAGTGCGGGGCCGGGGCCCTAAAGTGGCTAGACCAGGATAACCGACTGATGAGTTGTTAACCAAGTGATAACCTAATAAAATTTAAGGGATGGGTTCAAAACATTAAAAAGATTAAATTGTGCCTCGCCCATGCCATTAGCGCTAGGACAGGCTATGGATGGGAGTGGGAGAAGGTACCTATGCGTAGGTACAGATCGAATGGCGCTTGTCTGTATGAAAGGCATTCGATTTCCGCATGTGCCTACTTGGGGGCCGGGGCCCAGTGTGGCTAGTACCAGGACAACCCAAGGGGTGAGGGCTATGCGATGACACTCACTTAGGTTGTTGCTTAGGATTTCCTACCCAAACCTTAGAATCCCTTGTGAAATGTACTTTACTTGTGTGAAATGTTATCCACCCTTTTTGGTAAAACCTAGTAAGTTTCTTCTTGTGGGCTTGGTGTTTATCTCCTAGCACGGGGGGTGAAACCTTACCAGTTTCACATGGTTGGGTGGAAAATCTTTTTATCGAGGTATCTTGTGCAGATGTAAACAACTGAAGATTCATATTTGTCTGAGCACCTGTTGAAGAATGAAGATTTATACTTATTCATGTTGTTGTAAACTTATGTATTCTCCTTTGAGGAGTTTAAATGTAATGTAATTTTTCAAATGATGTAATAGTGGGTAGCCGTAGGAAAAAGGGTTATATGGGATGTTTAATGTATGTTGGAAAGATGTAAATTTTGTTATGTATCAAGTTGTGCAAAATGTTGATGAATCATTTATTGTTCTATTGAAATATGTTAGTTAGATGAAATGGAATTATAGTTATTGAAAAGTTTTAGATGGAATTTATCTTTAAATGTGTTTAAGTATTTTTCAATAAAGAATCTGAAATGGAATTTGAATGGTTAGTAAATGTTGTTAAAATGTTTATCAATTCTCAATAAGTTATACATTTACATTTAAGGGAACCTTGGAAAGAAGTTAGAAAATGTTTTGTTTATTATAAACTTTAAAAGTTCAAAATTTTTCGTTAAACTCTACTTAGGTTTTCTTTTATGAAGTAAACCTTTGTGTTTTTTCCTGGTTCCCTTGCGGGGCATGACAGATAGTAACACTTCTGATGAGGAACTAGATGATCTTGAAGCACTCATGGCTAGAACATTAAAAAGAGGAAAGGAAAAATATAAAGGTAAACTTCCTATAATCTATTTTTCATGTAACAAAGTTGGCCATATTGTAGCAAGATGTCCTGGTAGAAATGAAAAGGATGAGGAAAGAGAAAGAAAGTACAAGGATAGGAGAGATAAAAGAGATCACCAAAGGTACAAAGACTAAAAGGACAAAGGTAAGAAATCCTGTTATATTGCTGAAGAGGAAACTGACAGTGACATTGATGATTTTGATATTGAATTAGTTTATGTTGCTATGAAAGATGATTTAGATGAAGATGGGAAAACTACACTTATTTCTTATGTGAGTAAAGGTAATAAATGGATTATTGATAGTGGTTGCTCACATCACATGACTGGTGATAAAAGTAAATTTGAAACCCTAGATCATTACAAAGGTAGAAGTGTTAAGCTTGGTAATGATGCATCATGTCCTATGAGAGGTAAAGGATTCATTAAGCTAACTCATAAGATCACATGTGAAAATGCCTATTGGGTTGAAGGTCTTAACTACAATTTGCTAATTGTTGCACAACTTAATAACACTGGTTATCGAGTGGAGTTTCATCATAGAAAGGCTAAAATATTTGATCGCACTCGTGAACTAATTGGAAGTGGAGAATAGACTAGAGGTAACTTGTTCTATCTAGATCTATCTGAAGAGACATGTTTGTTTGCACAATTTGATGATGTATGGTTATGGCATAAGAGGCTATGCCATGTAAAATTTGACAATCTGGTAAATATTAGTAAAAAGATGAAAGTTAGAGGTTTGCCGAGATTGAAGAAACCTGATAATGTGATGTGTAAACATTGTCAGTTGGGAAAAATGACAAAGTCTAGTTTCAAGAGCAAGACATTTACTTTTGAAAATATTTTGGATTTGGTTCATATTGACCTTTTTGGACCCATGGGTGTACAACATTATTGTGGTCCTAAGTACTTTATTTTGTTTGTTGATGACTACACTAGGATGATAACTGTAGTGTTTTTGAAAGAAAAATCTGATGCATTTCAGTTGTTTAAGTGGTATTTGGCAAAAGTTGAAAAGAAATAGGTAATAGCCTGAAATGTTTGAGATCTAACCAAGGTGGAGAATTTATATCAAATGAGTTCAATCTATTATGCAATGATAGAAGAATCAAGAGATAGATGTCTGCACCTAGAAAACCTCCACAAAATGGTATAGCTGAGAAGAGAAATATGTCAATTATGGATTGTGCAAGAACATTAATGATTGAGAAGAATGTTGCAGAAGAATACTGGAGAGAAGCTATGAGTAGAGTTTTTTATACCTTAAACTGAGTACAAATCAAGAAAGGAACAAATGCTACACCTTATGAATTATGTCATGGATATGCACCTAATGTGAAATATTTTAGAATCTTTGGGAGTAAATGCTATATATTGAAAGATAATAGGAATTGAAAGTTTGATAAAAAAAGTGATGAAGGAATATTCCTAGGTTATTCCACTAAGAGCAAAGCTTATAAGTGTTTGAATTCTAACACTAACAAAGTTGTGGAAAGTGAAAATGTGAGAGTTGATGAATATGTAGAGAAGAACGAACTAGAGGGTAAACAAGAACCTGAAGATTCTAGATCTTTTGTCTACATGGAAGGAGAGGCAAGTAACATAGTTACACCAGATGCAGAGTTATGGGTAAAAAATGCTGAGCATCAGGAGGATGTTGTCGAGCATCAAAAGCAAAAAATGAAAATTTTCATGATGAACCTAAAGATCAAGAAGAAAAGAAATTTGAACCTACATTGGCATAGTATGTGAGAAGATATCATAAGCCTAAGAAAATCATTGGAGATAAGGAATCTAGAGTCTTGACCAAAAGTAAGTTGAAAGACCCTACATGTTTATTATGTGAGTTTGAGCCTAAGACAGTAAAAGATGCTTTAGAGAATGAAGACTAGATTCAAGCTATGAATGAAGAAATAGATCAAATAGAAAAGAATGATACCTAGACTCTGGTGCTGAGACCAGAAGACAAGAATGTTATTGGAACAAAATGGGTATTTAGAAACAAGCTTAATGAACATGGACAAGTCACAAGGAACAAGGAAAGATTGGTATGAAAGGGTTATGCACAAGAAGAAGGAATAGACTATGGGGAAACATTTTCCCCTATTGCAAGATTAGAAGGATTGAGAAATGTACTTGCATATGTTGCATACAAATATTTCAAAGTATATCAGATGGATGTCAAATTTGCATTTTTGAATGGTATATTAGAAGAAGAAGTATACATTGAACAACCTAAAGGATTTTTTGATCCAAACAAGAAAAATATGGTTTGCAAATTGAAATAGGCACTGTATGGATTGAAACAAGCCCCCAGAGCATGGTATGAGAGGCTGCATAATTATTTGATAAAGATTGGATTTACAAGGACAACTGACAATAACAATCTATACATAAAAGCTAAAGAAGGTAAAGGGATTTTGTAAGCTGAAATTTTTGTGGATGATATCAGATTTGGAGGACAAGATGCCCTATTTCAAAAATTTTCAAATGAGATGCAAACCAAGTTTGAGATGTCTATGTTTGGTAAGATAAAATTCTTTGTTGGATTGTAAGTCTATCATATGGAGAAAGGTATCTTTATCACACAATCTAAATATGTCAAAGAGATACTGAAAACTTTTGGTATGGAGGGTTCTAGACCAGTAAGTACTCCTATGGCTACTAGATAGAAACTATCTAAAACTAATGATACTGCTCAAGTGAATCAAACCCTACATAGATCCATGATTGGAAAGCTACCATATTTTGTCCACAATAGACCAGATATAGCCCTAGCAGTTAGGATTATGGAAAGATTCTCTACCAATCCTAAGGAAATTCATATGATGGCAATGAAGAGAATACTGAGATATCTGAAAGGGACAAAAGATTATGGATTGTACTACAAGAAGAATGAGAAATTTGAATTGACAGTCTACACTGATGTAGATTGTGAAGGACATTTTGATGATAGGAAAAGTACAAGTGGTGGAGCATTCTTTCTAGGAAATAGATTAGTCTCCTAGACAAGCAAGAAACAAAACTATATTTCCTAATCTATAGTAGAAGCTGAGTATGTAGCAGCTGCAGTGAATTGTTCAAATTTAGTATGGATCAAGAAATTGTTGAAAGGAATGAAAGAGGAAATCACTAAGCTGGTTGTTATTTTCTATGATAACACAAGTTATATCAACATATAAAAGAATCTAGTGATGCACACAAAGACTAAACATATTGCTATCAAGTATCATTACTTGAGAGAATTGGTACAAGATAAATAAATGAGAATGGAATATGTGAATAAAAAGGAACAACTAGAAAACATATTCACAAAATCTTTACCTAAGGATGATCATGAATATCTTAGAGGTAAATTAGGGGTGCTTCCCCTAACTGAGGCTGCCTAGTCAACTAGGAGAACTACATCAAATGTGCTACATAGAATATTTGACAAATTGATGCAGGAAAGGTCACACTTTAGGAGTTACCTAGAGTTGTGAAAAGTACAAAAAAGATGATAATAAGTCATAAGAAAGATGACAGAGGGAGAAATACTGATACTAAACTAACAAGATGACATTTAAATATGGAAGATGTAAGTGCTAGATATTTCTTTGGCATTATTATCAAAGAGGGAGAGATTCATATGAAAACATAGGAATAATGAACATTGAGGTATATGTTCCAAGATTCAAAGAATCAGAGGGAGAGAAATACATAAAATATTTGGAGGGAGTAACTATGTGAATGGTCAACCAAGGCTAAGTTGCTATAAATCAGAATGAAGCTAAGCATATTATAAATCTTTCTGATGCACTGACAAATTTTTTGGATTGGTTGGTAAATCATGTGTTATTCATGTGGTGTTTCCATCATGCCAAAGAGGGAGATTTTTGGAAACTGCAATTGAAAATATTATTGTATTGTCATTGATGTCAAACCATAACTAGTAAGATAGTTGCTATCTAATAAAGTACCATATCTATTGATTGATGAAAAGGATTAGGGCAAGGGAGATAACAAGAGAACCTAAGGAAAGGTTGAGTTATTTGATATTTCAATGGGTACTTGATTATTTGGCACATTGATAAGATAATGTATTTTTTATGTAAGTAAGAAGAAAGACTGAAGAAGTAGGCTTAACCAAGCAAAAGTGAAGAAATCTAGTTTAAGCTAAGTGATGTTAGTATCAACCGAGCACCAGTCTATGCTGAGTAAATTTAGTGTTGATTGAACATCAATTTATGTTGAGTGAAAGGAAATTACCAAGAAAGACAGTGTTAGCCAAGGAAGATAGTTTGTAGAGATGACCAAGTTACGTAGTGATGACCGAGGAGATGAACATAATATTGACCAAGTGTCAATAATTTACATTTGGAGAAAGAATTGAGATTCCTAGCCAACATAGTTGAATTCTTGGGTTATGTAAATTGTGTTGAATTTATTAATTGATTGTATGGATAATTTAATGCATGGTAAATCATTTTATTATGGATTCAATGAGAAGTTTGAAGATGTATCTAGAAGGAAGGATGAAGAACTTAAATGTTGGAAGGATTAGATGAATCTAACCTAAACCTAAGATCTACGAAGGAGATTATTTGGTAAAAGATGGATCTACCCAATTGAAGAGGTATAAAGGAAAACCTAATTGTGAGGTTACATAATGTGATGAAGTTGTTGATGTTATTGACTGACAAGTCTAAGCAAAAGGCTGAAGGTGAAATTGTCAAGGAGTTGATCAGAGTTGTAATTGCTTGAAGTGAATTTTGAGCAGATCAGTGATGGAGATGGAAATGGAGCTCAGTCATTAAATCATCATATACATGTGAATTAGATCTATTATTTACAAAGTGAGTTGTATGTTTTTCAGATCAGAAACTACTATTACTTTCTAACCATTGTATCAGTCTAAATCCTTTAATAAAGGTTAACCTAATAGTCATTGTTTAAATCCTTTAATCAAGGTGGCATTCCAATGGAATGTACTTAAATCCTTTAACCAAGTCACTTTTGACAGAGTGTTTAAATCCTTTAATAGGGTCATACCTAGTAGTGTGTTTGTAAACCTTTAACAAGGTTGGCTTTTCATAGAGCTCACTTCAAAAGAGTGAAAATATCGATAACATGTTACAAATTGGTTTTTCCCATGTTGGGTTTCCACTATAAATCCTAGTGTTATAGTCGTGTGAATGTTTTGATGTGAATATTTCTATATTCTTCAAGTTAATTACTTTTGGACAATGGATTGCATGTTATATATTTTTGATATATATATAATTTAGAGACTGAGTTGTGCTGGTGATTAGATCTAAGATTATTGAAGTGTTTAAAAGTTCAATTGGTACATTTGGACCTGAGAAAAATTGATTCACCCCCCTCTATATTGTTCTAAATAATATTAACATGAACTTGAGTACTACAAGGATAAATGTCAAGAATTGGAGAAGTACAATCAGATCATAAAAGGTGAACTTACTCAATCTAAATTACACATTGAGAAGTTACACATGAGTAGTGATAAAATTGATGAACAAAGAGAGAGAGATAGAAACCTAAAGGAGACATGACTGGAATTGGATACAATGAAGGAGAGTGTTTTAAGACTAATGATGAATCACATGAAGCAAAGACTAAAGATAGATCCACTTTTGAAGAACCTAAAGATCAGATCAAACCTTTCAGAGGTAGATGCTTTGGATGCAACAAAGTTGGACACATGAACATAGATTGTAGAAGTAAAGGTCCTTTCAAACCCTTTACCAGTTATTGTTACAACTATTATGTATATGGAGATAAGAAAGTAGAATGTTGAAAACTTGATCAGTCAAGGAACATACAAGATTATATTAGAGAAGATTCAATAGCCAATATCTCATGATACAAATGCAATAACCTTGGGAATACTGCAAGGTATTGTAAGATGTAGGTTAATCAAGATGGAAGACCACCTACATGTTTCAAATGCAATAACTTATGACACATAGGAAAGTTTTGCAAGTATAATAGAATGAACAATAGAAGAGGACCACCACCTGTAGTTATAAAGAAGAATATTGGCAAGAGTGGTAAAAGTCTTAATGAGTACATGGATGAGTTTAAGAATAATTTCAAGAAACTAGAAAATGAAGATGATGAGAAGATATGGAAGGTAAAATATTTCAACAAGGCATTGGTTTAGGGAGAGACAGTAGATGCTATTGTGTCTTTGCATGATTTTGACATTACTATATGGACCTAGAAGACTGCATGCCCTTAGGGGGAGCATTGGATGCAAACAACATAATATATCTAGCCTTTGATTATGTGGAATAAGTGCATGTGAGTTTAGATATGGTATTTATAGACACTATGGATTTTATGTTTGTGATCACAACACTTGGAGATTCATATCCTATGATCACAAAATTTATGTTTGAATGGATAGTACATGAAGTTGATCTACCTATGATTAATGCATTCACTCACCTTGTGATGAATAAAAAACCTTGAAACATATCATTTATGTACCATTTGATTAGCAATGACCAAGGATAACAGAGTTAAGAAGCACTACAACCATCTAGCAACTACATTGCATGATCGTTTGAAGTAGAAATTGTAGAATTCAATGTATTAAAGGTATTTAGATCATATACTCTTTTAAGAAGATATGGATGCACCTGTTATATTTCATGTTATTGATAGACCAAGGTACAAGTTTAAGAGGCACCTGCTTAAGTCTTGTGAGGATGATCTAGAAGGAGCATTTTTTTAAACCCCATAAGGTGTGTTACATGTTGAATATATCAGGGCTTACATTCAATGCAAGTATGAGACCATAGGAGATGGATAAATCTATAAGGAATTAGGAGAGATGATAGAATCTAATGGTAAAATGAAAGAAGAGTTCAAACATTTGGAAGAACAATCTATCATTAAGATAACCCTTCTTAATGAGTTCTCATAGATTGAATGGTTCAAGATCATTTTAAGCAGAATCCATGATGAATTCATTTGGATAGGAGAGTAACCTATTAAGATATGTAGCTAGATGATTCATGAGATAACTAGATTGGACAATATTGGAGCCCTCCCTTTAGCTGAGAAGAATATCAAGAAGCAAGTAGAAACCCCAACTCATTCTAAATGGGATAAGCAAGTGATGATTGTGAATGACATCTTTCAGCAATATGTGAGATTGGTAGCAATGATACTAGGTTATAAGTTGTACTATAGTAGCAGACCCAATTCTATGTCGACAGGCGTAATTATGATGGCCTATAGAATGGTGAAGGAAAACATGAGATATAATTTATGTGAAATCCTAGCACAGTAGATCTTGGAGAATGTGAGGATTATCAAGAAGGACAAATCAAAAGCTTTCAAGTTTGGTTCAGTCCTGATACACATGTACATTCACATTGTACACAAATTCCTAGAATACACCCTAGAGCATGGAAAGATAGTATACCTACTGGGATACAGATATTAGAGAGATTTAGGCAACATAATAAAGATTGGGTAGATGGTGAATTATTTGCAATGATTAAGATCATTCAAAGGAAAATGAAGGAGAGATATAGAATACCTAAGGAATTGGTAGAGAAGTATAAAGACACAATCTGTTTCATGGTTGAAACTATTTGTGTGTGCTTTGAATGAATAGAACCAAGAAAGAAATGGTGCTACCCTATGGGGTATGATATCAATTTTGAGGTTCTCACAATGCAAGTTGAACATGTACTAGCAGTTGAAATAGATACATCTGAAGAAAGATGGGGAACTTACTTGGAAAAGTAAACAAAAGTTAGAGAAGAATAGGACAAGGGAACAAGGAAGAGAAAAATAGAGAAAATGGTTGATGACACTGCTATGAAGGAAAGATTTTCTAAGGAGTGACTAAAAGAAGTAAGAACAAAGATGATAGAAGGGTCCTCTAGATTGTAAATTGAGGCACCTCCTCCCTCTGAAACAAAAAAGGTAATAAGTACCATATCTGATATAATTGATTTATCAATTACACATAAGAATATAACACAAGTAAATGTACCTATGAGCACACCTAGGAGATCAACAAGAACTAACAACCAAGCATCCCTAAGAAACAAAATGTAGAAGTAGAAACAAAGAAGAAAGAGACCAAGGTGACTGAGAATAAAGAAGAAAAATAACATAAGAAGCCACAAGATCTATGGAAGATAGATATCAAGATGTTACAGAAGAGGATAATAAGAGATGGAAAATTGAAGACACCAAACAAGTATTATAAAAGGCATGAATCTGAAAATCAGTCAGTAATTGAGGACATAGTAATTGAGAGCTTGTTAGTCTACAAGAAGAATTTGTTAGAAATAGAAGGAATTATTCCTAAAGACTTGTATAGAAAGTTAGAAATAAGAAAACAATTAGCACATTAAGAGGATGAGATTATAAGAAATAAGGCTATTGAAGACATGTTTCCTATAGTCTCCATACAAGAGAGGGAGAGAATCATTAAAGAGTTGAAACCACTATTGAGAACAAAGGCCAGACTTGTGAAGATAATGGAAAAGAAGTATGATGAGGTTATAGAAGAAAAACAAAAGGTATTTGACCAAATTATTATGTGTGACATGCCGAAGAAGACCTCACTTCCCAAGGTTAGTAGCAAGCCTACACCTTTAGGAAGGAGAGAAAGCTCTAGGACAACTAAAGAGAGTCAACAAGTAAGAGAAGTTGACAAGCAACCAGACTTCTTTGTTTCTGGTGTGCCTATATCACTAGACACTTCACTTGATGTAAATGATCCTTTTCAAGAAAATCTAGATAGTGTGATGATAGTAGAAGAGGAAGGATAGAAAGAGGAAGAACATATAAAAGAAAAATAGGAAGAGAAAGAACAAGAGAAGGAGAAACAACAAGAGGAAAAGTAGGAAAAAGAGACAAGAGAAGAAAATTAAGATGAGGTAAGAATTGAGCTTAAACAAGAACCAGATACCTCCTCCACCCTATTTTTGGTAAGTATGGCCAAAATAGTAAGCATTGATGTGGAAAGCATGGATGAGGATGCACTCATGAGGTTATCCTTCATGGAATTTTCTAAGGCAAAGGAAAGGTCAGAAAAAAAGGGGGATAAGAAGGTAAAGGTGATTGCTAGGGTAGTAGAGACTGTAAATAAAATACTCCCTACACCTCTCAAATTTTAAGGAAAGGATGATGTAGAGAACTTGAACATGGCACTGGAAAACTTTGACATTCATTTTGCAAAACTATTAAAGATTGCAAAGGATAAGGCTGAGAAGAGATACTTAGAAAAGAAGTTGAAGGAAGTTTTCCAGTCCATCTCATGGGTCTTGGGAATTTTAAAAACAACTACAATCAAAGCTAAAAACTATGTGGTACAAGGAAGAAAGGTATATATATATATATATTGCATAAATCCTATCAGATATGTTAAGAATATTGAAGATATCATAGCCAAGGACAAGGCTACATTAGACAACATAATGGATAGTTGTGAAACCTCTTCACAAACTGTGTTAGAAATAGACAAGAAGACATCCAAGATTTTGGATAAGATAAGTGCTTTGAATATAGAGAAAGGGAGAGTAGTGGAAATATTTGGTTTGCTAAAGAGTCTAATCACTCCTGAGCTATCAATTCTTGAAGCTCATCTCATAGAGATGGAGAATATAGAAGGATTAATGACAAACTTTGTACCCACTAAGCTGAAGGCAACATAGACTGCATCTTATGCACTGAATGGACTGATCCATGTCAGTGAAATTCTGATCAAGTCATGAGATGATGAAGTGAAGACCTTGGAAGACTCCTTCCAAGAAATTTTGAATTTGGTGAGTAAGCACTAAAGTCTCATATACTTAAAATTTTGAAAATTTGTAAGTACCTTTGTCATTGATGTCAAAGGGAGAGGAAGATAAGAGAAAAATGAGAAGAGGAAAAAGAATTAAAGAGAAGAAGAGAAAAGAAAAATAAGAAAAGGAAAAAAAATAATTAAATAAAAAGAGAGAGAGAGAGAGAGAGAAAGAAATTGTAAATAAAAAAAGAGAATATGTAGATAGAGCAATTGAAGGAAGTTGGTGTTTTAACACTTAGTCATTTTTTTCTAAGTGTTGCCATCAATGCCAAAGGGAGAGATTGTTAGAAACTAATATTTTGAGAGAACTATGGATCACTTAAGGGTTTTCATTTATGGAAACACTTATGTTGGAGTGATCATGTGAAGTAATTATAAGTGTGGGAGACACATTCATGAAAATGACTAAGTACATAATAAAAATTACAATATACAGTAGTATAGTTGTGGTCAGTGAAGATAATATATGATATATTATGGCTTGTGAACTTAGAGGAAGAAATTTTGGGATATGTACGACCTTCAGTTAAGGTCGCACATGTTTTGGTGTTGATATTAGGAAGATACAGTGATATGAAGGTATGCAAAGACAGAGAAATAATGAAATAGGGTATATGAACAATTGTGATGATTGAGGGAAGGTTAGATGGAATGGTAACGTGCTAAGTCAGATGAAAGTTGTATATTGTTGAACCTTTGGTAATACAAGATTGTTGACTCTACATTTATCATTTGTATAAGTAATTGTTATGTTTTGTGTTTTATTTGAGAGCCGACTGGATGGAAGAATTGATATAAGTATAGAGTATTTTGTGGAAGTGATAAGTGTGAATATATGTGATAGAGATGGATATGTGATGGATGCAAATTTGGGGTATTGGTAAAGGCAAATAGCAGATGCAAGATCAAAGATTGATAGAGATATAACTAGAACTATCAAAGCATAGCAGATGCTTGTATAGTTCACTTACTGAAGAACACCTTTGTAACATAATTTTGATTGTAAGAGTTGTATGCTCACCACACCTTTAACAAGGTTTTTGTATACCCCTAATAGGGTTTTCTATTCCTCTAATAAGGAAATGTACTATGTAATACTCAACTCCTAGCAGGGCTAGATCTCCTAACTGGGATTCTATATTTTAGTGCATAGTTGTGGGTACCATCCCCACCAGGGTTTTCCCTTGGCCAGGATTTCCTCAAAAACAAATAATGGTGTTATGATTTATGTGTTATGTGTTTATATTCTTTTCATTTCAGCATTGATATGGTTTATTTTCATTTGGTTGAAGTTTAATTTGAAGTGTTGTAATACTGATTCACTCACCCTCTCATTATTACTTAATCCTAACATATTGTTGCTGGTAAATAGTTTTTGTTGAACAATTGATACTCTATTTCAATAAAAATAAAGTAATTTCTTAGATCTCATGCTATTAGTGAAAGTATTTCATATGTTATTTCATTTCTTATGAATTCAAGTTCCCAATGGAATAAGGAACTAATCACAACTTGTATTGGTTTTATTTTCAGTTTGGTGCTCAAATTCATTTGATTATTACCATAGGATTATTAAATCACATAGTATGATTTCATATTATGTATTTTGTTGGATGTTGTTGTTATCTCATGCTCCAAGTGGTAGAGCATCAGTGGGAATTATCAATTTCATAGCATTCCTCCCTCTATTGATCCTTTCATATGAGATTGTCTATTTTATTTTGATGTTATTTGCAAGTGTGGTGAAAAAATTGTAAATACATCAAGGGATAACCCTCTCAAGTTTTGCAAAGTCTAAAGTCAAGAAGGGTTTGAGATATCCTTGTCAGTTGGTCCAAGTCTAGGAGATTATTGATAATTGGAGTTGGGTTCTCCATAGGTAAGTGAATGATCAACTTGGTTACTATTCACTAGTGTAAACCATTTTATAAAGAAAAAGATAGTATTTAACTATCCTACACCCTCCATTGCTTTCTTTTTCCACATTTTACTTTCTCTTTTCTCTTCACTATGTTGTCCCAACTTGTCCTTGACCTTTAGAATTGATCATTTCTTAGTCTTTTCTTTTTTAGACCTATCACCTTTTCATATTTCACTTTTCCCTTCAAAATTTCTTTTTTTTCATTGTTATCTAAAACTATAGCATACAACAGAATAAACATAAATAGGAAAGATTGCATCTTTAGGGGTCCAATTAATACTACCTTTTAGGTATTTATTAATGTACATTTCATTATATCATGCATTCAAACTGAATGTAGTATACAAGTGTCTTTCCATATTTCATATTTCATGTCAACAATAGAGTACATTTACATAATTGAAAGTATGATAGAAGTATGGAGTGGGGGTCCCATGCATTGCCTCTTTGTTTTTTTGTGGCTAGTTGTCTGTGAGGTCCTAGGTCCTTAGGTCCAAGTCTTCATCTAGATTTGGTTTAGGGTTTTCACCTGCATCATGAGAAAGAGAAAGTGATGTTAGATCCTATTGGATCTAAGCAGTGGATGAAACACAAACAACATATAGTGACAATCAAATCTTTCAATGCTGCATATCTATCTGGTACATTCAATGCAATAGGGAAACTGTATCTGCAATAAGTGAAAGGTAGTATTAAAGGGACTTGTTTTCTAAACATGAAACCTATTACTACTTATGGTCATTCTGATATATGTTGTCCTTTTATAAACCAGATATCTGAATGAAAGGGACTTAGTTTTCCAACTAAGAAACCTTTTTCAGATAATAGTAATTTATTGCTAGATTAGTGAACATAATAACCTAAATTTTGATTCACAAGTGTCATTTCTTTTTGGCATTTCTCATAAACTGACTATTTATTATGTTCACTAATCTGACAAGTTTGCAGTGTTGTTGTTTCAAGAGCTTAACTAAACATTTTGCAGTGTTTCAAGCTGACCGGTTTCAACTTCATAGTCAGAGAAAGAAGATGCAGAACAAGCTGAAATATCAGAGCAAAGTGCCTTTAAAGATGCTACAGCAAAGTGCCAAAAGTTTTAGAACAGTCATGATCAAATGCCAAGTTACATAAATAAATCACTAGTATTGCCTATCTTTGCTGAATTTAAGGTACAAATTCAATAAGATTCTTGTTATTGCTGATTTAAAAGAAGGAATGCTATAGAATTGTGCTACAAAGTATCATAAAATGTTTAAAGTATGAATTTGATGGGTGTCACGAGCCTATGCTCAAACTCCATCAAATTTCATCTTGATTTCTTTAAGCCCATAAATAAACAAACATTTTACATCTTATTGCATTTCTTTTGAGGATTCACTTGTAGCATCAGAGGTTCATTTTCAGAAAGAAAATAGTCAAGCTGTGACTAATCATGGTGGTTCATACAAATGAAGATAAGGAAGTGTTCACTATCATGGAAGAAGCTGAAAACAATAGAGATGATTGATAAAGATCAAAATAATAGATCATTGTTTCATTGCTAAGTATATAGAGAAATTAGTTATCTTTTGATTTTATAAATCACAACTCTTAATTTCCAGCTGAGCACAATGATGAAATGACTAGTACATAGTAACAGTGATATTTATTAAAACTCGAGTTTTCATTATTGATGCTGATGAGAATAAAAATCAAGTATGGACACTATTTAAAGTGTAGTGAACCACTATGTTTATAACTGGTGTGTACAAAGTGGGCTTAAAAATGACTTGTGTGTTCTTATCATTAATACACTGGTGAAAATAAAATTTAGCATGGTCATTGTTTTGTAGCAGTGAACTCTATAGGTTGATGCTGGAAATGGTTGTATTGGTGCACTGGTGTTCAAAGCATAATAGTGGTGACTGTGAAATAAAAGAGCATAGCAGTGGCTATATTCATTAAAGTTTTTAAAAAAATAGTGAGACTTTATGGTTCTTATCAGTAAGAGAAATAAATGACTAGTATTCTAAATGTAAAAATAGTAAGCATAACAACAATGGGAAAATATATGTAGTACAGTCAAACTGGAAAGTTTAATAAGCATCCATAGCCAAGCTATAGAGATTTGAATTTATCTACAGAGCTGTTAGTTCTTTCATTTATATGGGTTCAATGAATAGTAAGCAAAAAAGAAAAATTGGTACCACAGACTAAGGAAGAAAGAGCTTTATATTGTGAGTTCAATAGTGTTCAACAATAAGCACATCTATGCATTATACTAGAGCTATGTGTTCATTTAAACAAGCTATGAGTATGTTATTCATTTTAGAAGTTTTCAAACATCTGCAGTAAGCATCTACAACCAAGCTTAAGAGACAAAAACATTCATTAAGGAACAAATAAAAGGTTGTAAGCATTAAGAAGAAAAGAATGAAGATTGAGATGCACAAGATGTCAATAAAAAGTACAAAACAAATGAAGGGTGAAGTAAAATTATCTATATATGTTGTAAAATAACTTGTGTCTATTGTTTAAGATTGAAACGCAAAGTTCAGTCGGCTCAATAAGAGTCTTAAGCTGTGATTGAGAGAGGTCATAGCTAGTGCCAAGTTTCATTCTTACATCTCTCAGTCACAGTTTAGACTGTGCTGAGATAATTGAAGGGGATCCATAATTTGTGGTGCGTTGTCAAAGATGTAAAAACCCACATCAAAAGTGGTAAAATGAACACAAATTTCATGCTAAAAATTTGCCAGTTGAAAGTGGTTAAGCTTACCAGTCAGCTGAAGAGAGGAATCACAAAAAGCTCAAGATAAGTCACAGCCAAGTTCACAGTCAAGCCGAGATTTAGAAGGAATGGGAACAAAGCCAAGTTCATGTTTGTGAGTCATGGTTTAAAACTCTAAACCATGAACTTGTCATATTCAAATACCCACAAGCCAAGAATCAATCATCAGCCTCAAACACACAAGAAAAGGTGAAGTAATAATCAAAAGATGTGATTGATGGTAGAAGAATGCAAGGCTAAGTTGTGTCTTTGCTTGACTTCAAGCTCATGTTTCAAGAAAAGGTCGTGGGCCATGCATTCACACCTAGAAGATGAGATCAAGCATTAGTTATAGGATACAAAGAAAGGATACATCAATCACATAACCCAAATGAGAAATGCACAATTACATACCTGTTTGAAGCCGAGAAATTTGAAATCCAAGTTTGTTAACTCAAGCCTGTGAGTCATGTTTCACAATTTTTTTTCAAGATCATAGGCCAAGCTTCAAAGCTAAATGATGAGGTTACAGTCACGAGAAATGTCAACCAAAAGTGAATCTCTAGATCAATAATAAGAACCCGGGCTTTCATGAAGACAAACTCTTAGTCCATAATTGATGCCAGGAATTTCTCTAGTGCACAGAGCCTGAGAATGTCAAGTAGATGCCGAGCCAAATGCCTTGATTTTTGTAGAAGTTTACCATCAAGCTAGGGTTTCTTCCTACAATTGTTCCAAAAAAAGCTAGATGGATGTGAAAACCAAAGATTGACATTTTTTTTTGTGTTTTTGGAATCTGCATAGCAAACGCATTGGATGGCATTAAGGAAAATGTTGACATCTTGCAAGCCTTGAAGTAAGCCACAGTGCCACCTCACTATTTCATAGCCTAAATTTTGCATAATGTTGCAAATGGGTTGAGTGGTCATGTTGACCTTCCCCATTTTGTATTTCATATACTTAGGGTCTTTTTCCTAAGGTTAGGTTTTGAGATAGTGTAGGTGTTTGTTTATGTTGAGTTTTTATTCAATTTAAATAAGTTAGATATTGGTAAATCATTGTAAAAAGGATTTATATCCTTTATTAAATCCAATATTTAGAACACTAGCTATGGAGTCTTCATAGGCTAGGATTTTGGCACATTTTTTGGCCAATTTAGGGTAGTTTTCAAAGGGCTTAGGTTTTCAAATTTGAGGCTAGGGCTCTCTATAAAAATGATTTTCATTATTACTTTAAGGGTTTCAAGTTTTGGAGAGAGCGATTAAAGTGAAATTTTTGTTCCTTAATGCCTTGGATATCATTTTTGTAACCACATTGTCAGATTTTGAGGAGAATAAAGCAGAGATTTCATTGGCTCATGCATTTGGATTTTTGATTTCAAAATCCTATTTTCATCTTTCTTTGCAAGTGTTTATTTTATTTCCATCCAAGAGAAGTGAGTGTATCCACATTCCTCCTTAAGGTGATCAATATTCAAACCTCATGAGGAATCTGTATGTTTCTTGACTACTTAAGCTATTTGTGGCTTAACCCTAGTAGTGAAATCTATTAGCCTATATGTTGAACAGTGATATAAAGTGTCAAACCTTTGATATATGAGTTGGATTTACTATTTTATCTTTCAAGAAAAGTTTGAATCTATTTTTGGTGTATCACCCCATTTACTTTAAGTTTCAAAGTTTCCTTCTTCCCTTTTCCTATCAAGTTAAATAATCAGGAGGTGATATCCCATATCAAATCTAAACCGGCCTAGAATCTGGAGACTCCTCCTTATTCAGAGTCCACCCACAACTCAAGGAGGTTTCCATTGTTAGGATAGAGTTATTGTGTAGCCCTAATGCCTCAGTTGGGGTGGTAATTCTAAGTCTAAACATTCATCATTAACCATTCTTGCAATATTCTCCCTTATAATGGCTTCCCTTTCACTATAATTTCTCTACTCATGCATTATAGGTTCTCTCTTGCCCTGTATAAGTACTCTTCTATCCTTTATTTGTCCTTGACTTTCTTCTACCAATAGATTCAAAGTAAATGAAACTCCATCCTTCACTATCCTATAGAAATTATACCTACCATCATACAAAGCATACTGTTAGGAATAGTCCCAAGAGATAACTGAGGGGGGGGGGTGTGAATCAGTTATCTACAAGCTTCAATTCTTTATCCAATTAAGTGCACTTAAACATAAAGCATAAACAAAATGAAAGAACACTTGAACACAACACCAATATTTTGGTTACAAGGAAACCAAAATTGGTAAAAACCCCGGTGGGACTTGATACCCACTAATATTTTGTACTAGTGTATGATGATCCTTGTTAGAAGATCCTTTACCCTGTTAGGAGTAGCTTTACAATATATTAAGTATAGTAGACCTAGTCAAGGGTCAGACCCTATTAGGAGTCTTTTACAATTGTCCCTGTTAGGGGAGAGGATGCACTATCCGAGAGCTCACTGCTCAAATGGGCGAAGGCTACAACCTTCTGAATAACAAATACACACTATATCTGGATCTTGGTGAATTGTGCTTTGACCTACTATCTGGATCATTTCCAATGAATAGCACAAGAACTTTACTTGGTCACATAGACCTACTTCTGATGGCTCAACACTTCACACACTCTACTCTGCTCTACTTAATCAACCATGAACCACATTCAAACAATCACAAATGATTGCCTATAAATATCTTTCCTCCAAATGACATAATCAAGTTAGCCTATTAGAACAACCTTGAAATCATAATAGAGAAACCATAACAAACTCCAATAAACATTCTGTCAGATCTATTATGCACACAACTCTTTTTGGGATCTATCTAATAAAATAATTGTAGATGCATGCTACACACTTTCAGCTCTACCAAAACAACTGGAACTTTCTCTATAGGCTGAATTAACTTATGCGATCTTAATCGAACATCAATAAAACTTCTCCAAGATTAACTCCAAGGGTGCATACCCTCAAGATAGGTGCAACTCAAGAACCAATAAAATCTCTGTCAGCTCTTTTGAACAAACATAGGAAACTGCTACTGGCAAATAACAACTACATAACTTTACTTGCATTCATCATCAGACTATGCATCCATAATTGAAACATCACTAAAATTTCTTCAACATATATCCAAGCGCAAAAGGCTCTATGATAATTGTATGGACAACCATACACAAAACATTGTCTATTACTCTATCAGGAACACTGCTGACACCAGCTGCTATATAACTGTCTGTACTAATAGTTAACCTTTGTGCCCATGATATCATGCTGATATCATGTCCATGCTACATATACTAAAATCTTACTACATAAGACTTCTACGCATGCTACTTTCCATATGTTGTCATCAATGACAAACATATAGTCAGTATTAGACTACTGGCAAATCTCAAACAATCTCCCCCTTTGGCATTGATGGCAACATGTAGAATGAAAAATCACCTCCAACCCAAATGAACATTTCTTTTATAACATTCTCCATTTCCTCTTCAAAACTCCCCCAAAGATGAATCCTCCATCTGCTGCAATATTTTCTAATATTCTCCATTTCCTCAGTTGTACTACTGTCATAACTGAATGTTGCTCCCCCTTAGTATATTACTCCTCTTTTTGCTTCTATTTTTCATGACTCTATATATACTCCCCATTTGACATCAATGGAAAAGGGTGCCATTCATTTTAAGCATTGGTACTACTCCTGAGGTAGAGTAGTCAACCTTCCACCAATCCCTAAGGACTAATGTCTTTCCTTCTTTTTCTAAGCAGAATCAGGGAAGGGAATGACTCACAACTTCTCCCTGAGATACTCAAAAGTATCCTTAGGCAAGGGCTTTGTGAATATATCTGCCAACTGATCTTTAGAACTCACATAGTCCAACTTGACTTCTTTCTCTACCACCTTCTCTCTTAGGAAGTGATAATTGATCTCAATGTGCTTTGTCTTTGCATGCATCATAGGGTTCTTTGACATATTGATAGTGCTAGTGTTATCACAATGAATAACAATAGGATAATCAATCTGAATTCCAAAATCTTTTATCATCTATTTGATCTAAACAATTGTAGAAAAATTCAAGGCTACTACAACATACTCCGCTTTTGCTGTTGACTGAGAAATGCAATTTTGTTTCTTGCTTGTCCAAGTGACAAGTCTATCACCAAGAAACACTACTCCACTTGAAGTACTCTTTCTATCATCAACACATCCTGCCCAATTTGCATCAATGTACACATGAAGCTCAACATTTTCTAAATTAGGATACCATAGACCATAATATATAGTGCCCTATAAGTATCTGAATATTCTCTTAACTGCCATGAGGTGACTTTGTTTAGGCTCCGCTGCAAATCTTCCAACTATGCCAACTGCATTGGAAATATCGGGTCTAGTCTAAGTAAGATATATGAGTTTACTAATCATAGACTTATACAATGTTATATCTAATGCTGGTGAGTCATCTTCTTTTATAAGCTTGCATCCAGTGATCATAGGAATTCCTACTGGCTTGCAATCATCCATCTTGAATTTCTTTAGTATCTCTTTCACATACTTTGATTGATTAATGAGAATTCCTTTTTCTGTCTGTTGCACATTTAGTCCCAAAAAGTACTTGATAGGACCAATCATACTCATCTCAAATGCATTCAACATTTCTTTGGCAAATTCAGCACTAAGTTTGTCATTACCTCCAAAGATAATGTCATCAACAAATATAACTACAAGTAATAAACCTTCAAATGTCTCTCTAATGAATAGATTACAATCTGCTGCTCCTTTCTTGAATCCAATCTTTGTTAAGTATCCATCTAGTCTCTCATACCATGCTCTAGGGGCTTTCTTATGTCCATAGAGGGCCTTCTTCAATCTACATACTATATCAGGTCTGTCTAATAAGGTGAATCCTTCTGACTGCTCAATGTATACTTCTTTCAAATCTCCATTCAGGAATGCTAACTTGACATCCATCTGATAAACTTTGAATTTTTAAACTATGTTGACATCGAAATTTTCAGGTTCTAAATAGACAGGATGTCAGGGAAGTATGGTGTAAATTTCAGTTTTATATCATTTGCTTATGTTGAAAAAATTAAAATAATAAAAGAGCAAATGTATTTTCATTTAGTAGGTTGTTAATTATCTTTCCATAAATGCATATTTAATATTGAAAATAAATAATTATTGAAAAAATAAAATAGGTTGAACAAAAGGTGGCGAGAGGGAGTTGAACACTTGACCTCTCAAGTCGACCTTTTTTCCTACCTATCTACCCTCCTATCCCCTAACCAGTTAGTCTAATTGTTTTCTTCAAGAGGGTTATGAGAAAATACTTATTTATCTTTGTTTTTGTGTGCAGGTGAGAAGTAAACACAACCTCATACACAGGGAGTTACCTCTTCCCTAATTATCTTTTATATTTTAATAACGTGATTACTATGTTATTATATATTTACATATTTCTAATTTTTAGGAAAAAGAACAAGGAGAGGGAGTTGAACACTCGACCTCTCGACCTGTTCCTCTTCCTACTTATCTACCCGACCCTACCCTTAACCAATTGCTCTACATTATTCTTTGAGAATGAGTATGTAAATAAATATATAAATTAAAGAAAATATTGTCTCTTCTTGAATTAAATATTAAAATTGATATTGTTTATGAGGGTGAAATTTTAGAGTATAGGAGCATTAATCATGGTTTCATTTTTCTAATTTCCCCCCTAAACCCTAAAAGTGAAAATATGAATAAAGAGGATTAAAATGGGTTAATATTAATTTGTTAGGGTTTTTGCATGATAATTCTTTATCTTTTAATAATATACCTAACATTAACTTAAGTAGATTTTAATTTTAATTTTAATTTTAATGATGTACTATATATATATATGTGTTTTAGGGTTTCCATTTATGTTTTTCTCTATAAATCCCTAAAAGGTAACTTTCTTTACTCTAATTTTTTAGGGTTTTAATTGTTTTATTTTACTAACTTTTATGAATAGGTGATTTCTTTTATAAACGAGTTAATTCTTTAGAAATAATTTAGGGTTGCTTTTGGAAAGACAAATCTTTAATCCCCTAATTATATATATTTTAATAGTTACATTTTTATTTTATGTTAAAAAGATTTTATTTCATTAAGATTATTATGAACCTAATAAAATTAACCCTAAGTGAATTGATTTCACCTTTAAGGTTAGATTTGTTCATTATAATTAAGAAAATTGATTTTATCTTTAGGGCTAATTTTATTTCTTTTTTATTATTAAATGCATTATTCTTTATTTTAAAAGGATAATTGTGAATGTAATGTTTTGATTTATCACATTACATAATCATTATAGTTTAAATATAATTTAATTTTCATTTTTCATTTTTATTTATTCTCTTGTTTGTTTTAATTGATTATTAATAAATAATGTATAGTATTTATATAAGATTAATACATTACATAATGTTTTTATTATTATGTTTGATATGAACTAATGTTGATTATTTTGTGTGCAGGAAATTAAGGTGTAAATTACTATGCACGGCACACATATACTTATAAAGGATTTTGTCCCGACAACTATTGTTATTATTGGCTATATGCATTTTTAGGGTTAACTATATAATTAGGTCTTGTGAAAGGGCATGTTCTTTCGCAAGAAACCATTGAAACTTATATTTATACTCAATCAATTGTAAAAACAAGAACACACACAATTCTATCATGGAAAAAAGGGCTACTACTCACAGACTGGAATGCAATATTTCAAAATCTTATGCATGAATATCTGATAAGCACTTGTACCCTATTGATTTTGTGGTTTTATGTTCAATTAGGTTTTTCGGATTACTCTCTCGTCAGGGTATCCTATTATGTTTCCATTTCAAGCTTTTATTTATAATTAATATATACAATTTGAATAATGATTACAAGGTTTGAGAACCTGTAGTCATTTCCTTTCGGGCTCTTTAGTTGAGTTAAAAACCATAAGACCTGTTGTATTAATTGTTATAAATTCTGGTTCAAATAGAAACTTGTAGGTTGATGGTCTTGTTTCTGCAAAAGCAAGTTAATCTTAAAACTGTCTCCATTTACATATATTGAACATTGACTCTATTTTCAATTCGACATTAGGCACTGGTCTATTCACTCATTTGATGTTGTTATTTATTTCTTTCTGTGAAGTATATGTCTAATTTGCTATCTTCTTTTAATCAAACAATAAATTAGGTTTAGCATTAGTTTCAATATAATAGTCTAAATATTTTAAATATCTACCAATTATGACATTAAGTTATTTTATCTTCCAAGGATCATTAACCCCTTTGGAAGAACTTTTTTGTTTATGCACATAGTTTGTGCAGTTAGACAATATATCCAATTTAGGCCTACCAGCCTTGGTTCAATTGAATCAGAATTGTAGAGGCATCTATTGTGCCTGTTAGTTGGCCTCAAAATGATCAACATTTTCAAGCCCCAACAAATTGGCAACTTTACTGGGGAGAACCTATCAGTGAATGTTAGTTTCAGAATCTCTGGTTAAGTTGTGAAGACTCTACTGGGAGAAAGATTTAGAACAAATATTAATTCCTCACAAGAAGTGAGGTGGTGACTCTAAAATTCAGTATCAAGAAAAACTTATGTTAGGGAGAAGGTCCCTAAAGAACAATTCATTCTCTAAATTGAAACCTAAAAAGAGGAATAAGAAACTGAAGAAAAGGATGTTGTATGTGTCTCCTAAGAAGCGGCCTGACAAGGATGATCAAGAGCTTTCTTGTGAACAATTTCCTAGTCCTAACCATCAAAGTGATGAAGGTAATATAAATCCTTTTCACTCAAACGTCAATCAACACAATTATCAAAATGAGGAAGAAGATGATGAAGTTGACATTTGGATACAAAAATCAATCTAAGAGTTCACTAAACTTATCCCTTATAAGAAAAGATTCATAAAGAATTTCAAAAAACAACCAGTTGATATTTTGGAATGCTTTGGGTTGCAGATTGATGATATCGTCACTCCTCCAGAAAGTATACGAGGATCAAAACAAATCAATGAAGGAGAAAAGGTTGATGAAGGGGAAACAAATCAAAGTGTCAAAACACTAAAGTATACTCCCCTCATAGAAAGAATAGTGGTCACATTACTCAAAATGATGCCACTAACCCTATGTTTAAAATAGAAAAAGGAGGGAAAACCACAGGAGATGATAGTGAATGGTTCAATACTTTCTCTAATCCACTATGTGACCTAAATAATAGGTTGAAAGATATTAATGACCCCTATGATGTTCATGATAGTGCACAGGATAAGAAGAAATGACAGTGATCAGAAAAATGGTCATGATAATGAATATGATTTGAATAAGTTGCAAAGATAGCTTGTGCCTAATAGAAACACCTACAGTTTATTTAATAATGATGAACATAAAAATTCCCTGTATGGTGAAAGCTCACAGCATTGGAGGAAAAATAATGATTATTCTAGTCATAATTTTAATAGTTCCGAGCAAAATTGTAATGAGAGATATTATGGAGATATGCAAGGAAATACAAATGTTAACAAAGAAATGAGGGTTCATTATTATAATGGAGATGGACACCCTATAAATTTTGAGCGAAGTAACAATGGCTCTTATTTTCACTTAAACAAGGAGTTATTTAATCAACAAAGGGCGGATACAAAGTACTCAAATATGTATGAAGCTGAAAATATACATGGGAGGAAATATGGTAATGAGTTTCATTTACAACCAAATTCAAAGTATCAACCTGCGCAAAAGTATGATGAACGTTATGAGAATCATCCTTATAATAATAGCTCAAAGTGCCAGCATGTTGAAAGTTCAAGTGAAAGGTCTCAAAATGGCCATCATCAACTGTAGCAATCCAATCACATTGATTTTCCCAATCATAAACAATATGATTTTCATGAAAAACCTACACATAAATGGAATTATGAAGAGAAAGACATTAATAATGGTTATCATAATAAAAAGGTTGCAGATTTTATTGTGCAAAAGGGCCAAGACTAGTTTGCGCAAGGTGTAGACAGCCAGCATTGAGTTGGTATTCACTGATATATGTAGCAACAAATATATAGTGATTCATGCCAAAAGGGGCATTGCACAGAGCAAAGTGATCAGCAGAATGAAGAAGACCAACATCAGCTTATGCAAGATGTAAATAGACATTGCAGAATTGGCAATGAAATTCTAGGTATTCATCAGCATATGCAGCAGTGTTCAATACATTCTCAAGCGTCCAACCATGATAACTATGACAAGTATCACCAGATTGAAGATAGTATGCGGCCTAGTAGGGAGTGCGTGCTGGGAAGAAATGGTGAAAAACACATGCACAATGCACGGCAATACACACCAAGTAGTGAAGTGCAGGTGGCAGACTATTCCAACACTCACATTCTTGCAAATAAGGAAGGCATTAATAATATTTTATATAAACAACAATACCCAATGCAAGCCATCCAAGGAAGCTTGCAACATTACAATGCATTCGAGCATAGTGAAGGAGGAGATTGTAATCAACAACTATTTTCACCAGATCAGATAGAGGTGTATCATGTTGGGAGTTCACATGTGCATCCCAATGGCATACATCGAGCACTTGTAGGCCGCAGGAAAAGAGCAGTTGTTGTTTAGATAATATACACAGTGTACAACGTAAACTAGAGCATAATATATTTGTGCAAGATAATGATAAATGATATAAAAACCTTCAACCACATGAGCAACAAAGAGATATTAAGTATTTCACGTAGAGTGGAGAAATGGAGATTGGTGAGATAGAAAAACTTAATAGTAACTACCACCTCACGCAAAAGGGGGAGTATGCAAAAATTTCTAGCTAGCAAAATGGAAGCATACATTATGAAAAACCTATTTCCTACCCTAAAAAATGTGACCAACACATTGAAACATGTGCAGATATACAGCCGAATGCCTATGCATATGAGCAGCACGTTAGCTTGGAGTCATGGCATGGAAATAAGCAGCCTTATTATCTTATGTAGGACCAAAGTCATGCACAAATCTTGAATAAGTGTCTTCCACATGAGCAAAAAAATAATAAACACTTATTTGTACGAGGCCAGAGCTATACGAAGCAAGAAAATAAAATATGTTATCGTGATCAAGATAATCACAATGGATTTCATGGTTGTGAAAATGAAAGAGATGTTAGTAATTTGTATAAACAACAACATAACATTCATTACGAGGATCAAATTCAGAAAACTGGGAACCCACAAAAGTAGTTATACATCAGTCAACTTGCGCAGCAGAAGGAAAATCATGTTGAGGGAATGAAAAGCAGTCATGTTTTAAAAAATGGAGATATTCACTATTATCCACAGAATAGTACACAACATATAAATAATAACTAGATAAATAATGCACCGAATAATATCAACCATGGTGCATAGCAAAAATATGGAAAACATGAAACAACTGAAGGTAAAAGTATGCTAAGTAATATTTATCAATTCGGGCATAATGAAAATGGTTATCATAATAAAATAATTCACTTTGATTCTAAAAATAGAAGTGAAAATGTTTATTCACGGTGAAGAAATCTACATGACGGAAACATTAATATGAGGAAAAATAAAAATGATAATTATGCTGGGAATGCCGGAGAATACATATTTATAGGAAATCATGTAAAAGGCCAAGGTGGTACACAACTTTTAAATGCAAATATGGATAAAAAAGTCTCACAATGTTATGAAAATTATGCAATAGATGTTAATAATGATAATGAATACCATTATCTAAATACACAATATTTTGAAGGCACACAGTACCAATGTGTTGAGGAGCAATGTCATGAAAATAGACATAATCTGAGTGGTGCGTAGAATCATGGTGGGGCACAAATTTTTAATCCTCCTATTAATAATATAAGCAGAGATTACACATAGGAACAAGGATGAAATCATTATGGTAATCCTTAGCATGGAAGAACTCAAACACAACAATGTCATGCACAGCCAATGCAGAGTTCAATACATCCAGGGAGAGGCCAAAATTATGCACAGTCATATGCTATGGGCACAAATCAGCAACTTGGGACCCCTATACAATAGCACTGTCAGCAGTATGGAGGAGGGATGCCAAGTCAAATAAGTATGGCTCGGCAGCATCACGGTGGCCAATGTGGTGATCTGGAAAATCCATGCCAGAGAGGTAACCCTATTCCCCAAGATCAACATTTTCAAAATAACAATAATAGAAATTTATTTGATGCTGGATTTCAGAAAGTAAATGAAAGATATAAACCGTTGGATTTCTCAAATGTTATTGTTGTCCTGACCTTATATCAAGTAAATTAAAGGCTGCTATTCCCAAGTTCACTGGTGATGGATCCCAGTTAGCTGAACAGCATGTCATAAATGTAAAAAACATTGTTTATGAATTTGACATCACTCATGAAGATGTGCACATGAAAATGTTAGTTCTTTCACTCAAAGATAGTGCAGACGAGTGGTATAGGAATTTTCCAGATAGATCAATTACCAGTTGGTAGAACTTTGTTGATCAATTTATCGAGGAGTTTGGGGATCACAAAGATCCATCCTTTGCAACTCATGAATTAACCACTATGAGGAAAAACACAAATGAAACAGTGAAGGAATTTAATAAGAGGTTTAACAAGGTGTTGAACAAAATCCCAAAAGATATATGTCTTGTTGACCCATTTTTAATCACCTTTTATTTGAAATCTTTTGATGTTAAGATGAATTATGAGATAAGGTCTCATAACCTAACAACCTTACAATAGGCTTTCAAAATAGCATTGAATATTGAAAAAAATAGAATAACTGCTGGAAGAATTGATAAAAGAAGTGATCCTAGGCTATTCGATCCTGTAGCTCTGAAAAGGAACAGTGAAAGTGATAAAATGGATGAATTAGTAAGTTTGATGAAGAATTTGCAACCAAACAAAGGTCATTTTCAAGCGGGAAGACAGGATAGAAATTTCAACATAAATGATAGGTACAGGTTACAGGACATGCCTTATCATACAGAATGGAAAGATGGAAAGCCTCTAAAAGGGCAGACAGACACTCCAGATCCTCTTAATAAAAATAATCATTTCATAGGGGATGAGTTATGGTGTGAAATTTTTAAAATGCCTCACCCTCAGGATCAATGCCTTATAGCACAAAAGATTCTAGAGGAAGAAAACTAGGGATATGAAGAGAGGTCTATGATAAACGCTCTTTCATCCACACCTTTTTGGTCAGAAGATAGTGATGATTCAGATGGGATACCAACAAGAGCAGCAAGTCTTCTCAAATGATGATAAGAGTCTAGTTATTAGGAGGACAACAAAAGAAGAAAGAGAGGCTTACACTATAGCAGCGATGGAACACATGCTTAGCAAATATCACTTGAGGAACAGGAATGTTAACTCAGGAAATGAACAAGCAGTAGGGATGTATAAAATTTTGAACAAGAATGCTGAGATAAAGAAAGAAAAGATAGATGCCCCTAAGAGGCATGTTGATCAAACATCAAAGATAAGCAAACCCGTGGACAAACAGGGCAATGGTAAGGAAATTTCAAACTGTACTTCATTTATGTCTCAAGCATTATCTCAGGTGAAACTTTCTATCCCTCTAATGGAAATAGTTAAATTAACTGATTGCAGGAATGAAACGAACAAGTTAATAAATGATGTTGTTAAAAAAGATGCAAAGGAACAAAAAGATAATGAAGAATTACCAGTTATTTACCTAGGAACTTCTATTAGTGAAGATGCTACTAAAGTAGATCCTTTCTTTCTAACTCTATTGATAAACAATAAATTGGTTAAGAATTGTATGTTAGACTCTGGGGCAGCAGTCAATATTATGCCTCATGGGGTAACGAAAGAATTAGGAATGAATGTGGATACTACTTATGGAAAGTGTTATGCTATGGATAATAGGTCAGTTCCAGTTATTGGAATAATGAAAAATGTTGAGTTTAAGTTCCCTTCATGTCCTAAAAAATCTTATAAAATAGACATTATTGTTGTAGAAGTACCACCTAGTTATGGAATGCTATTATCTAGACAATGGTCTAATTTAGTCGGTGGAAATATTCAACTAGATCTATCTTATGCTTCTATCCCAGTGAATGACAAGGTTGTAAGGATTGATAAAGAACCAAGATTTACTTACATCATTGAGAGTGTTGATCCAAGCCAAGTTACACACTTCTACCACACTGACATGGAGAATTTTCAGGTAAGAATTCATAAAAACCTCATTGAAAATACTAGTCCTATTCAAATATGTGCCAAGGAAAATAATGATCTCATTTGGAAAATGTTTTTTGATGGATCATGTAGTAAAAATGGTAATGGAGCAGGTGTAGTGTTTATATCCCCAAATGGGAAATCTTTTAAATATTCCTTTTTGTTAGCATTTGAATGTACTAACAACACTGCAGAATATGAAGCACTCCTACTAGGTCTTAAAATAGCAGGTAAGCATGGCATCAAAATTCTTTCTATTTATGGTGATTCTAAATTAATTGTATCTCAGATTAGGGACAAGTTTATTACTAAGAATCATATCTTAAAAAGGTACAAAAATGAAGTGTGGGATTCCATAGAAGTTTTTGATGCTTTTTCGATAAGATGGATAGATAGATCTGAGAATATTCTTGCTGATTTCATGGCTAACTTAGCAGTTAAGCATAATGACATCCCATGTGAAGATATTGTGCAGATAGAGATCAAACCAAGGCCATCAATACCTGATAACGTTCATAATTGGCAAATCTTTGATAATGATAGAGACATCATAAATTTTCTTGCATGTGAGGAAAGGTACGAAGATCAATTTATTGATTTAAATGCTTATGTTGAAACTATAGAGGAAAATGATACTTTATTTGGAAAAGATGTAATTCAGCTTAAAACTAATAAAATTCCTAAGGGACTTGTTACACTAGAAAAGATGTTTGATAGTAAAGAGTTTAGTGATAAGGTTAAAATGGAAAATACTAATATAGAGGAAGTGGAAAAGATAAATTTAGGAAATGAACACACTCCTAAAGAAATTTTCATTGGTAAAAAGTTAACTCCTAAAATTAGATCTAATATAGTTAGTTTATTAAGAAAGTATAGACATGTGTTTGCTTGGTCCTATGATGATCTTAAGGCTTATAGAGAAGACTTGTTCCTGTGTGTGTGAAAATTGTACCTGATCTGTAGACACAACACTCAGTAAAACATTAGAGGTTAGCAAAAATTGAAATCGTGCAAAATTGAAATCTATCTAACCAAGTGATTTACTACCTTCTAGTAGGTGCGAGATTAATGTTCTCAGATTGTAATCGAGATCAGTGACCTAGACGACACCTAAATGAAGGATTTGAATGCAAAAGATGAATATGAAATTGAATGCAATTAATCTATATTTTTGATATTTTCTATGCAATAATAATTGTAAAAACTGATATGAAATCTATGCTAAATGAAATTGATATGCTATGAATGCTATTGAAAATTGATATGCTATGAATGCAAAAAATAAGATTGATCTCACAAAGATGTCGATTCGCAAGAGCTTTGATTCTTCAATTCCAATTCTCCAGCGTGATTGTGCAAAATATGAGATGAGATATGAAGAGCTGAAGCCTTTAATTTATAGAAATCCAGGGCTTTGGAGGTGCATGGATAAAAGCCATAAATCACTCAAATTAACTCATCTTGAATTTTGAGTTATCTGATCATGAAAGATAGTTAATTCTCAAAATCATGCAAAAACATGCAAAAATAGCTTTTTAACTCAAATTAGAGTTTAGATCAGCTTTTTGAACTCCAAAAGGATGTTGAGTTCCAAAAAGTCAATAACTTGCATCGATTTTCTGATTTGGAGTTTAACTGTTTCTTTTGAATATGCTTAATAATTAAGAATTAAGTAAACAAATAAAGTGATTTATCCTCAACTCAACTGATTTTTGAAAATAAAATAATTAATTTATGGGTTAATTAACTATTTTACCAAACTTTTATTAAAAATGATATTATTAAATAATGACAACATGCTTTAATTAATTAAATAAGAATTTAATCAATTAAAGATAGGAATTTTGATTTATTGTCAAAATTAAATAATACAATTAATAATAGATAGAATTAAATTTAATTAAACAATTAAGTGGCAAATATTAAATCTAATTAATTAAATATGCAAAATATTTAATTAATCAAATTTTAGGATAAATGTGATTTATTGCCAAATAATTATAAAATTAAAGATAATTATGATAATTAGGAATATTACTAGGAATATTCTCCGATGCAGAATTTAAGATAATCAATTAGGATTTGATGATGTTTAGATGTGCCTTAGATTAGGACTTTGATGTCGATTTCATTCGATATGTTGATATAGGAGGTTAATGAACTTATAGCCCATTTTTGGGGTATTACAGTTCCAACATGAAATACCCTTGAAACTTGATGCAAAGCCCTTTAGACAAAGGCAAAGACCAATCAATCCAACTTTGGCTCCTAAAATGAAAGAGGAACTCATTAAGATGAGAGATGTTGGTATTATAAAACTAATTAGACACTCTACTTGGGTTTCAAATTTGGTACCTATTAGGAAGAAGAACAGAGATATTAGGCTTTGTGTGGACTTCAAAAATCTGAACATATCTTCGTCAAAGGAAAATTATGCTTTACCAAACATGGAAGCATTATTACAGAAGGTCACAGGAAATGAATTATTGTCCATGATGGATGGGTTCTCTGGGTATAATCAGGTTAAAGACAAAGAGGAAGAACAATACAAAATAAAATTCACTATGCCATGGGGTACATATGTTTATGCAAGAATGCCATTTGGGCTTATGAATGCAGGAGCTACTTTTCAGAGGGCCATGGATGTGGCTTTTGAGGATTTCATTGATATTATCATGGTAATATATCAGGATGACATCACAACTTATTCAAAGAAAGTAGAAGATCATTGCAAGCACTTAGAGAAGATTTTCAAAAGGGCCCTTGAATATGGAGTATCCTTAAACTCGAAGAAATGTCATTTTGGGGTTACCGAGGGTAAACTCCTTGGTCATATTGTTTCCAAGGAAGGAGTTAGAATAGATCCAGAAAGAATTGAAGCAATTGATAGGGTTCCAATCCCTAAAAATGTTAAGGGAATTCAATCTTTCCTTGGACAAATCAACTTTGTAAGATGATTTGTCCCAAATTTTTCAGAAATCATAAAACCTATTGCAAAGATGTTAAAAAAGGGTGCAGTTATAAATTGGATAGATGAGGCTTTAGAAGCATTTACCAGTATCAAGAAAGCAATCAAGGAAGTGCCAATTTTGAAGTCTCCTAATTTTTCCAAACCATTTTAGTTGTTCTCTTTTGCTTCTTTCCACACCATAGCAACAGTCTCGTTATAGAAAAATGATGAAGGATATGAACAACCAATAGCATTCTTCAGTAAAACTCTACAACTTTTTGAGCTGAATTATGACATACATGAAAAATAAGCCTATGCGTTGGTCAAATCAATAAAAGCATTCAGACCCTATCTGGTTGGGGCCAAAATCATGGCATACATGCCTAATGCAGAAACTAAGGATATCTTAAGGCAATCAGAGGTTACAGGAAAAAGGTGTCGATGGATAAATCAAATCCAAGAGTTCAACATTGAAATTTAGATCACTAAGTTAAGAAGAGGACAAGGATTGGCTAAGCTTATGGTAGAGACAAATCTAGATGTTGTACAAGTGAACCAAGTAGATTTAGAGAAGGCAAAAATGAGTATTGAGCATTGTCCATGGTACACAGACATAGTATACTTCTTAAAACATATGAAGTGTCAAGAAGGTCTAAATGATAATAAAAAAATAACTATAAGGTTACAAGCATCCAAATATGTGTTGATTCAAGGAGACCTATATTGGAAAAATAATGATGGTATCCTCCTATTTTGTCTAGACACCTATTAGGCCAAGTCAGTTATTAAAGATTTACATGATGGGGTATGCGGTGGTCATTTTTTAGCTAAGACAACAGCTCACAAGATATTGAAAGCTAGGTATTATTAGCCTCATGTTTTCAAGGATTGTTATGATTATGTTAGAAAGTGTGAATCCTGTCAGAAGTTCTCTAGGAAACTGAAATACAATGGTGCTTCACCCCTTATTTTGTTACAGACTGAAGAACCTTTCAAAATGTGGGGAATAGACTTTATTGGGGAAATTGCAGATGCTTCAAGTGGAGGTCACAAATGGATATTGGTGGTGATAGATTATTTGACAAAATGGGTTGAAGCTATACCCACAAGGTAGGCTACTAGTAAGGTGGTCATCAAGTTTTTGATGGATAACATACTAACCAAATTTGGAGTGTCTTATAAGATCATTTGTGATAATGGCATGTGTTTCAGATCTAAGGAATTTTCAGAATTTTGTGAAAAATATGGCATAAATTTATCTTATTCATCTCCATATCATCCTCAAGGGAATGGTCAGGCAGAATCAAGCAATAAGAACATACTGAAGATTATCAGAAGAATGTTGAGTAATAACAAAAAGGCTTGGGACTCTAAACTAAATTTAGCTTTATGGGTAGACAGAGTAACAGTGAAAAGATGACAAGTTTTTCTCCTTATGAGTTGGCTTATGGGAAACAAGAGAGGTTACCATTGAATAATCTCTTGCTAGTCTATAAATTCATTCAAGAGGAAGAGCTTGAAGAGGTAAACTTTATGGAAGACCAGTTAAGCCAACTATCAAAATTAGATGAAACAAGAAGATTGGCACAAGAAAGGAATCTTCATCAACAACAAAAGATTAAGACCCTTCATGATAAAAGAGCATCAGATAGACCTTTTAGAGAAGGTGACTGGGTATTGAAGTGGAATGCAAAAGACCAAGACAAAGGAAAACATGGAAAGTTTGAGGCATTATGGCTAGGACCTTACATGGTAGTTTTGAAAGCAAGCAAGAATTCATATTATCTATAGGATACTGATGAAGTCATTCAGGAATTCCCTACTCACGGTCAATATTTGAAGCCATTTTTCTCTTAAAACAGGAAGTATTCTTTAACTTGTATATTACTATCTTTATTTCAGTTAAGCATCATGTTTCTTTTCTCATTATGGTCTGCTTCTCCAAGCATGAATGCACATCACCAATTGGAGCCACTGTTGACACCAAAATTTTTAGGTTCTAAATAGACAAGATGTCAGGGAAGTATGGTGTAAATTTCAATTTTATATCATCTACTTATGTTGAAAAAATTAAAATAATAAAAGAGAAAATGTATTTTCATTTAGTAGGTTGTTAATTATCTTTCCATAAATGCATATTTAATTTTGAAAATAAATAATTATTGAAAAAATAAAATAGGTTGAACAAAAGGCAGCGAGAGGGAGTTGAACACTTGACCTCTCAAGCTGACCTTTTTTCCTACATATCTACCCTCCTATCCCCTAACTAGTTAGTCTAATTGTTTTCTTCGAGAGGTTTAAGAGAAAATACTTATTTATCTTTGTTTTTGTGTGTAGGTGAGAAGTAAAAACAACCTCATACATAGGGAGTTACCTCTTCCCTAATTATCTTTTATATTTTAATAACGTGATTACTATGTTATTATATATTTACATATTTTCTAATTTTTAGGAAAAAGAACAGGGAGAGGGAGTTGAACACTTCACCTCTTGACCCGTTCCTCTTCCTACTTATCTACCCAACCCTACCCTTAACCAATTGCTCTACATTATTCTTCAAGAATGAGTATGTAAATAAATATATAAATTAAAGAAAATATTGTCTCTTCTTGAATTAAATATTAAAATTGATATTGTTTATGAGGGTGAAATTTTAGAGGATAGGAGCATTAATCACAGTTTCTTTTTTGTAATTTCCCCCCTAAACCCTAAAAGTGAAAATATGAATAAAGAGGATTAAAATGGGTTAATATTAATTTGTTAGGGTTTTTGCATGATAATTCTTTATCTTTTAATAATATAATTAACATTAACTTAAGTAGATTTTTTATTTTTATTTTAATGATGTACTATATATATATATATATATATATGTGTGTGTGTGTGTGTGTTTTAGGGTTTCCATTTATGTTTTTACTATAAATCCCTAAAAGGTAACTTTCTTTACTCTAATTTTTAAGTAAAGTATAGAGTTATTCATTCGTCTGGCATTAGGCACTGATCTATTCATTCATTTGATGTTATTTATTTCTTTCTGTGAAGTATATGTCTAATCTGCTATTTTCTTAATCAAACAGTAAATTAGGTTTAGCATTAGTTTTAATATAATAGTCTAAATATTTTAAATATCTGCCAATTAGGACATTAAGTTATTTTATCTTCCAAGGATCAGTAACCCCTTTGGAAGAACTTTGTTGTTTATGCACATAGTTTGTGCAGTTAGACAATATATCTGATTTAGGCCTACCAGCCTTGGTTCAATCGAACCAGAATTGTAGAGGCATCTATTGTGCTTGTTAGTTGGCCTCAAAATGATCAGCATTTTTGAGCCCCAATAGACTGTAGCATAGGCTAGAAACAACTTAATAGCTTCTAATCTTCTCATAGGTACAAATGTGTCTAAATAATCAATGCCTTCTCTTTGCACATATCCCTTACATACTAATCTTTCTTTATTTCTTACGACTATACCATCTTCATTCATCTTATTTCTAAATATCCACTCTGTTCCAATCACATTCTTATCACTAGGTCTTAGGACCAGTTCCCAAGTTTCATTCTTAATGATCTGATCAAGTTCCTCTTTCATAGCATCATGCTAATCTGAATCATTACAAGCATCTTCAACACTTAAAGGTTCAATCTGAGATAGTAAACATACCACTTCACTTCTAGTTGAGTTCTTTGCTTGTGATCTTGTTAAGACTTTGTCACTCTGATCTCCAATGATGTCTACCTTGGAATGATTTCTTGATGTAAACTTTGGAACTTTAGGTGATGCTGACTCATCAGCCTTAGGATTATTTTCTTCACTTGTCTCAGGGTCATTGAATAACACATCAATACTTTCAAACATTTCTTCAATAACTATCTCACTAGTGGAGGGTCTAGGTTCTTCTTCAATCATGGGTGAGTAATCATGATATCTTTCTTGAATCATAAACTTTTCATAAATCTTTACATGAGCACTTTCAATGATCTTCTTCAATCTTAAATTGAAACATCTATAAGCTTTACTTTTAGTGGAGTAACCAAGAAAAATACCTTCATCAGTTCTTGCATCAAACTTGCCTACTGCTTCATCCCTCTTGACGTAGCACTTGCTTCCAAAGATTTTGAAGTATTTTACTATGGGAACATTACCAAACCATAGCTCATAAGGTGTTTTCTCAGTGCTAGGCCTCAATTGAATTCTATTGATGGTATAAATTATTGTATTGATCACATCTCTCCAATAGGTGTGTGCAAATTTTCCTTCTATCAGGATGGTGTGCGTTGTATCAAGAATGATCCTATTTCTTCTCTCTGCAATTCCATTCTATTGAGGGGTTCTAGGTGCACTTAATTGTCTCTTTATGCCATGTTCTTCACAATACTCATAAAATCTATCAGAGGTGAATTCTCCTCCTCTATCCAATCTCAAACATTTTATCTTTAGTCCAGATTCATTCTCAACCTTAGCTTTGAATATTTTGAACTTCTCAAATGCTTTTGACTTATCTTTTAAGAATGCAACCCACATCATCCTAGTATAATCATCAACAAAAAAAATGAAATACCTTTCACCATAGTATGATCTTTTTTGGGTTGGACCACATAGGTGTGTATGAATCAGATCCAACTTGTTCTCTGCTAAATTCTTCTTTCTCCTAAATGAATTTCTCACATACTTCCCCATAACACATTCCCTGCATATAGTATCAACTATCTTTTTTATGCTAGGTAGATCTCTTACTACCTTAACATTACTTATCTTTACTATGTTATCAAAATTGATATGACATAGTCTTTTATGCCATAACCAACTATCATCAACTTTAGCAACAAAATTGTTAGAAAGTAAAGATCCCCAAGATAACTGAGAAGGGGGGGGGGGGTGAATCAGTTATCAAATAATTTAACCATTCAACTACTTTAAACAATATAATCAATGTACTAATCAACCATAGAAAGATAACCATACACAACTGCACAATAACACAAGATATGTTGACTAGGGAACCTCTTGAAAAGAGTAAACCCCGGTGGGAATGATGCCCACAAAATGATGCACTAATATGAAAGTTCCTTGTTAGATGATGGACCCTGTTAGGAGTCTTATGAAATACATTCAGTACATATAAATCCCTGTTAGGAGATTTTGAATCCCTGTTAAAAGATTCTAACCCGGTTAAGAGTTTATGGAAGACAGAAGGACCCACTACCCAAACAGCTTCAAGGCAAGATCTCTGAACCCACTGTCCAAAAGATCTTAGAATTATTCAATAGAATAATATGAAATATATTACCTCCTTCACACTATGCCAAAACTGCACTCTCTGCTACACAAGATCACAATTCTAGATCTCTGTACTCACAAGTCTTCCTTCATCACTGAATTAGTTCTTTTCTTTACTTCATGCATATATTCACATCTCGACCTTCATAGTGTGTGTGTGAAAATTGTACCTGATCTATAGACACAACACTCAGTAAAACATTAGAGGTTAGTGATAATCAAAATCATGCAAAATTGAAAGCTATCTAACCAAGCGATTTACTGCCTTCTAGTAGGTGCGAGATTAATGTTCTCAAATTATTATCGAGATCAGTGACCTAGACGACACCTAAATGAAGGATTTGAATGTAATTGATGGATATGAAATCGAATGCAATTAATCTATATTTTTGATATTTTCTATGCAATAATAATTGTAAAAACTGATATGAAATCTATGCTAAATGAAATTGATATGCTATGAATGCTATTGAAAATTGATATGCTATGAATCTAACAATGATATGAAATATGAATGCAAAAATAAGATTGATCTCACAAAAATGCCGATTCGCAAGAGCTTTGATTCTTCAATTCCAATTCTCCAGCGTGATTGTGCAAAATATGAGATGATTTGTGAAGAGCTGAGCCTTTAATTTATAGAAATCCAGGGCTTTGGAGGTGCATGGGAAAAAGCCATAAATCACTCAAATAACTCAACTTGATTTTTGAGTTATTTTTAAATAAAAGATAATTAACTCACAAAAACATGCAAAAGCTAAGCTTTAACTCAAAATAGAGTTTAGCTTTAATTGATAATTGATAGTTGTTTTCTTTTATGATTGTGCATGTTTTATTTATGAATTAATTTAATAATAAAGTGATTTATTTCCAACTTAACTGCTTTTAAAAATAAAACAATTGATTTATGGGTTAATCAATTATTTAATCAAAATTTTATTAAAAACTATATTATTAAATAATGACAACTTGCTTTAATTAATTAAATAAGAATTTAATCAATTATTCATATGATATTAGATTTATTGTCAAAATTAAATAATACAATTAATAATAGATATAATTAAATTTAATTACATAATTAAGTGGCAAATATTAAATCTAATTAATTAAATATGAAAATATTCAATTAATCAAACTTTAGGATAAATGTGATTTATTGCCAAATAATTATAAAATTAAAGATAATTAAGATAATTAGGAATATTACTAGGAATATTCCTCGATACAAAATTTAAGATAATCAATTAGATTTGATGATGTTTAGATGTGCCTTAGATTAGGACTTTGATGTCGATTTCATATGATTTGATGATATAGGAGGTTAATGAACTTATAGCCCATTTTTGGGGTATTACATTTTGCCCCTCTTTGAATTACTGTGCGAAGCGTAGTGGTTCAAAGATAGTCTGTGTTTGATAAAGATATGAAACTGATTCAAAAGATAAACCGATCTCAAGATAGAAACCAATTGAAAGATATTGAGATAGGAGTTGATTGATATTGAATTGATATGGAGATAATAGGTCTTGAATGACCAAAGATAATGTTCACTGTAGCAGAAAATGAACCTATGATTGCGAAAAAGTGTCAAAATGTCTGATTCTGAACCTTAGGATTGATAAGAAGTGAGTGACCCGTTCTAGACTCGATTGTCTTAGCAGAACTAGCAAGTATCACATCCAAACCCTTCAGTTGTCGAAGAACCAAGGAAAGAACACTATGATCTGATGGTTGCAAAAACTGATACAGTTTACAAGATTAGGAGAATACCAAATTGATATGGATCGATGAATCTGATATGCCCCAAGTGATGATAGATTTGCCCCGAGCGATGAGGACTTTTGATGAATCAGTAACTAGACGTGATTGTTTGTCTTGATCACTGATGAAAGATATTGATAGATTTGATCGATAGAATTTGATTTAGAGACTTTGAATGATGTGCAATACCATGCCCCCTTCGGGATTAAAATTGAAATCTGACAAGAAAAGTCAGCGTTGATAGTTTAGAAGCATGTTAATTGATCTAAGAAGTGGTTATTTACATCCGAGAATGCATTCTGCATCATTGGAAGGTCCCAAAAGACCAAGTTTGACTAGGTTTGACCATGAGTTGACCATGGTTGACCAAGTTGAAATTTTGATAGTTTGATGTAAGATAATCGGTTAAGTTGAATACTAGATTTCTGTGATGATTGAAGGTCGAATATGCAAGTAGTTAATAATATGAATGATCTCAGATTTGAATTTTGATCCCGAAAAAGGATTCTACTTGCTATTTCATTGGAGGAACCTTCGTGTGAGATTCAGCTCTTGTTAGACTTGAAGATGCGATTTGAAGAATCATTTAAGCATTGAAGTTCGTTTAATCATTGTGAGATCATGTAAACATGCAAAATGCAATGAGACATGCAAAATGAAATGCAACCTAAGACCTAGGACCTAGTCACTGATCATGTGTCAATTTGTTATCATCATTGAACTTTTAGGTAACCAGATAAATCAATACAATGCCCACTAGCCATGAAACCATAGACATTATGAATATCGATTTGTATGCACAAGAATCAATACAACACCCACTGGTTAGGCAACCATGGACATATGAATATTGATTTTGTTTTCGGAATGTCGGATTAGATATAAGCACCAAAGCATAAACGCCAGGATGACCTGAATATCATGTCCATTTTGATATAGCAATTTGTACAAGCATCAAAACATGAACGTCGTGATGACCTGAATACACCTTGCATTTAACATACACATCAAATAGTCAAGAGATCATTCTAAATCCAATGTGAATTACCCGTAGTGACCCTTTATCGTTCACATCCTTAGGCAAGATTGCGTTCCACAGTAGGAGAAAGAACTTACTCAAAAAGATAATAGTTAGATCAAACTTCCTTGAATTTTTTTTGGGTATCAATGGTTGAGGTACGCATGGCCATCCAATTCGAGATAGAGGCTCTTACAGTCAGACACCATTTCAATCCAAAATTTCCAAAGTTGTTAGATTTTCACATACAAGCAGAAGACAAAGAAAAGATAATGCCCCCAGTCATCACTCTCTAAATCCTGTAAAGGACATCATTGAAGAGCTCGAAGGGACACAATATGCAAAAATCTCAATGCGAATCAGTAAGCCTACAAGGAGATAAAAGCATGAAAATCATAGATTGTTTTCAGTTGAGTTTTGATGTTTGATTGTTGTTGATGCAAAATCCTTTCTGGAGATGAGACTGACTGACTGACTCAACTTGAAGCTTCAAAGGACTCTGAGTGGATATGACACGTCTAAGATACATGGGAGACCATAGGATATGAAATTTATTGCCCCCAAGTGTGAACATTGATAGGATGCAAACGCTTGAGCTGGTTGGTGTACAGGCCGACTTATTGAAAACTAGAAATGCAGGAACAAACTGGGAGATATGTAAAAACTAAAGCAAGACTGAAAGCTGGGAAAGACCAAGATTGTGCTGATAGATGGAGCATTTTGGAACAAGTGGTGCCCGTTTGCCGAGTTTTCACCATCTTGGTAGAGATTCTATTTTTGCTACCGAGGTGCCTGTTTCCAGGTTTTCACCAAGGCACTTTTTTTTTTCTTTTTTTTTTTTTCATTTTTTTGTATTTTTCATTTTTTCAATTTTTTTGTACTTTTGATATTTTTTGATTTTTTTGTGAATCATCAAGGTGCCTATTGCTAGATTTTCACCAAGATGTTCATTTTTTCAGGACTTTTTCCTATTTTTAAGATTTTTTTCAGGACATTTACCAAGCACTGAATGCCTTAGGCATAGAATTTCTTTAGATGGAGAATGTTGATTGGTTCTCAAAGCTGTTCTCCTTCAGTTGTTGAGAGTTGATAGGCACCAGAGCCAAAAGTAGCAATGATTACAAAGGGACCCAGCCAGTTGGGTTTGAACTTCCCCTTGCGTTCTCGATGTGATTGATTTTTAGGATTTTCTCTCAACACTAGATCGCCAACCTGAAATTCTCTATGTCTGACTTTCTTGTTGTAGCCTCTAGACATTCTTTTCTGATACACTCTGAGATGATCATACGCTGCTTGTCTACGCTCATCTAGTAGTTCAAGTTCTTGTAACCTTGACACTCTGTAGTCTTCATCAGTGACAAGTCCATGCATTTTGATTCTGAGTGATGGGATTTCAACCTCAATAGGCAATACCGCTTCAGACCCATAAACTAAAGCGAAAGGTGTAGCCCCTGTAGGCGTTCTGATACTAGTTTTGTATGCCCAGAGAGCTGGATTGATCATGAGATGCTTTTTCTGATACTTGTGCTGATACTGGTTCTGATACTGATTCTGATAATTATTCTGATACTAGTTCTGATACTGATTCTGATACTAATTTTGATAATTGTTCTAATACTTGGTATACTTGATAGCATCTTTTTCCATTTACAAACTCCC
Organism: Chamaecyparis obtusa; assembly: GCA_027943335.1. Taxonomy (NCBI): domain Eukaryota; kingdom Viridiplantae; phylum Streptophyta; class Pinopsida; order Cupressales; family Cupressaceae; genus Chamaecyparis; species Chamaecyparis obtusa. The sequence continues at coordinate 2,592,155 of BSBK01000629.1, forward strand.
AAGAAAGATCATATCGTGTAGTCCTAATGTCTAGCAAGGTGGAGAACAAGAGGGATTAGCAAGCTGGTGGAAGAGATGGAAGACAAGAGAATGAAGGAGAATGAAGGGGAGAAATTTTCAAGGGAAAACTCCTCAAGAATACTCAAGCTAGGGAAAAATCATCATGTAAAGTATATTTGGATAAGTAGGGAAAGGCTAGTATAGGATAAGTCACAAAAGCGTAGTGCAAGAGCAGGAAAGAATGCAATCCAAAGGAGTAGACATGTCAAGAGGCTTCATAGCGCTGTGTTTGACTCTTTCGTTCTTTTTTTATTAGATCAAGACCAAAGGGGAAAAGGATAGCGATAGGCGAAAATGAATGGAGGAAGATGGATATGAAGGCTAAACATGGAAGGAATGAAAGCAAGATCACCGTAAGATAGCTCACAAAATAGCCAAATATTCATGTATAGATCAACATTGTCAAGATCAAAGAGAGAAGATGGAATGGATGAAATATGTAGAAGAACTACGCATAATGCCTGATTGCCAGGTTTTCATCATGGTACTTATCCAAGGCGCCACAAGGGAGTGGTTTTCACCATAGGATGAATTTATTTCTCTTTACTTTTGCTACCAAGGTGCCTGTTTCCAGGTTTTCACCAAGGCACATTTTCAATTTTATTTTATTTTTCATTTCTTTTTTTTTTTGGAAGAAGGCAAGCTTTTTAGATAATGCTCCTTGAAAGGATAAACCATGATATGCCAAGGATTCAAAATGACACGCTCAAAGATGTTGATAGGGAAAGGGAGATGAAAGAGAAAAATGGAGGATAAGGTTTTATATAAAGCGAGTGAGGTTGGAAGATAGGAGGAATAGGCAAGTGAGGAAAAAGGATATGAGGTAGAAGGATAATGCATGGAAGGATTGTGAAAGGGTAGGTGGAAAGGAAGGCAAGCTCAACATCAACACATACCTTGAAGGGTGGTGAGAGAATGGAGGAATCGTGAATGAAGGAATACGTGAAGGAATATGGCGAATGGATAGCAGAGGTTGTGGTTTAGGCACATGAAATGGAAGAATATTTTTGGAGGGAGATGAAGTGGAAGCCTTTGGAAGCTTGAATGTCAATTTCACTTTTTTCTCAACACTAGACTCTTTCAAGAGAGACTTTGGAAGCCATATAGTCGTAGGATTTTTATTTCCTTTTGATGATCTAGAGAGAATATCTTCAATGATGGATTTTGGAACCCATACTTGTCTTGTAGTTTTTTTCTTAGATATCTCTTTTGACTTTATGTTTCCATGTCTATTAGAGGAGACATAATGATCTTCTTTTTTTGATGGATTCTTGTATTGCTTCTTTTTCTTGTATTGAACATTCAAGTTACTTCCAAAAGACTTGGGATTTATGGAAGAGGGAGGATATGACTGGTTTAGATGGATGGTTGGATGAAAAAGATTCAAGGGTATGCATCTATGTTGATCTTGAGGAAAGATGGGAGATGGAGGTGTGTAAGGACCCAAGATGGATGGAAAATTAGGAGAGTTAGGAGGGGAAAGTGAAGGGACATAAGGACCCAAGATGGAAGGAAGGCGTGAAGATCTTTGTAGTGGTGGAAGAGGTCCAAGGATGGAAGTGGAAGATGCAAAAGGATAATCAATAAGTTCATCATCATCTATATGACAACCAAGGATATCAGCATCTTTAGAGTGAGCATTAGAATTTTCAATAAAATCATGGACATCTTGAATAAGAGCATTTTCATTGATAGGATCATTCAAAGCTTGCGAAGACTTAGGAAGAGTAGAAAGTGGAAGTGAACATGGAGTGGTAGAACAAGAAGATGAAAGACTTTGATCTTGACAAGGATCTTCGGAGAGCATAAGCGCATAATTTTTCTCTTGTTTTTCAATAGGCTTAACATTGGAAGGAACACAATTTTTACCAACCTTAATGGAAGTATCATCTTTGGAAAGTGCAAGCATAGTAAGGTCATTTTGATTGTCAATAAGCTCATTAGTGTAAGTAGTAGCCTGATCTTGCTTAAGAGAAGACTTAAGACATGGTGGAATGCATGAAAAAGGGTGTATAGGATCAAAAGAACCATGAAGCGGATAAGAGACATCGGGAAAAGGAGTGGATGACATGGAGGGTTCTTGATCTTGATCTTTCTTTATGTTTTTTTCTTTATCATTTTTAGAGTCCTCTTGACATGGAGCCACTTCTAAGGACAAGGAAGCATGTTGGGATGGTATGGATGACTTTGGAAGAGATGGTGGAGGACTAGCTGAAGTAGGGATTATCGCATATGAAGGCTTAGGCTCTTTAGATTTATCATTATTGAAAGTCTTTGCAGCCAAGTGAAGGTTAGCTTCAGTTTCTTTAAGAGGTAGCCCTGGGGGATAACTATAGGGAACCACATGAAAAGTATCAGGGCTTGTGTCAGGTGAAGGTTCTGTGAAAGATTTGAAAGACTTAGAAGCTTTAGGAAATGTACGGGTATTGGAGGAAGTAGGGGATGGAAGGGAACCATCACAAGACAAAGGTCCAACATTAACATGATCTTGCTTGAGAGTGTAATCTTTATTTTCAGCCTGAGAGTTCTTAGAGGAGAGATCCTTATAGTATTGACGTTTCAAGCTAGCACGATGTATTTTATAGTCCTCAGCAGTAGTAGATGGATCATCATCAAGGTATTGTCCACAAAAGCCATCAAAATCTCTTTCAAAATCAGAATCATATGGATCACCATCACGATCTATCCAATGTGACGGCCCATTTGTAGTAAGTAGGAATGAACGATGAGGAGGACTCTTAGGAACAGAGGTGTCATAGGTATCATTACATTGTCTGTCGTCATAGTCATCATAGTCTTCAAAGCTAGATGTGTCACTCTCCGTGGAAGAGGTATCATATTGCTCAATTTTTTTTCGGGGGCATGGTGACATGTACAAGTCTTTATCAAATGGAAAAGAGTATAGAGGTTCCTTTTCTTTCCCAAGTTTGTCAAGATGGACTTGCATAGCATGTATCTGTTTCATTATAGTGGCGATCAGAGCTTCTTCCTCTTGTTTACTGATTCTTTGAGACATGTGTACTGATTCTCAATAGCTATTGCTCTATTCCTGACACAATGATATTTTTGACAGATTCTGGAACTAGGCTGGAAACATTGGATATCTTGCAATTTGACAATTTCTGACAACTCTCTCAAATTTTTCCAAACGACACTCTGCAGACTCGTACGACACTGGGTAGTCTATGAAATGACATTTGCTAAACTCATACGACAGTTGGGTAATACTGAAATGACACTTGACAAAACTCGTACGACTTTTGACTTCCTAAAATGACTTTTGACTCCAGAAAAGATTTTACGTCAATTTTTGCAAAATGTAAGGTCTTCAGTTTTGGATTGTTTGCAAATTGTACTGTCCAGATTTTGAAGGTTATACCAGATTTGATCATTTTTAAGAGCCAAGTAGATAAACAAGCATGCAGAATAGCAAGCAAGTGATTCCAAGCACATCTGAAAATAATGAACAAGGGCAAAAGCAACCTTGCGCATGAATAATCAAGTGACCAAATTGTGCTAATCCCTAAGAGTACTAATTGTGTATGTTCTGAAAAGTTTTGCAATAACGCACATATACCTGAAAGTGAAAAATTGGCCTCTCTAGGGTTTTTAGTAATGGTTTGACTCTGCAACTTTTATGATTCAAAGGGGTGAACTCCAATCCCGGCGCACCAGGGTTTTGACACAGTCCGAGAACTTAATCTTCAAGAGCTGCTAGGGAGATCTGACAACCCAACAATGAACCATACCCGTGGAGATTTCTTCCACAAGGACATTTATATAGCGGCTGTCACTACCATGGCGAAAATGGCTATTACCGCTTGAGGTTCCATCAATGCAGTTTTCCCTGTGAAGGGATTATCTGCTACGGTTAACCCTCTCTAAAGATGACTCACAATAGTATACCACAAGTGGACTTGGCTCCAGATTCAAGGTTTTGACACCTCTTCACTTTTAACCCAAACAAAGCAAGCAGATTAATCCGACACGCTAAGACAAAGTTTTGTTCCACCAAAGTCTGTGATATCAACTCCACGTGATCTATCAACCTCTCCGGGGAGAGAATGTATCAATCAATAAGAGAAGACACACTAACCAATTTTGATTCACCAAAGCTCGTGATATCAACCCTATGTGATCTATCAACCTCTCCGGAGAGAGAATGTGTCGATCAATAAGAGAAGACTCACTAACCAAGTTGAATGTGAAACGCACTAAGTATCCCCCCTACCTACAAGGATTCCGTCGTCAAGAAAGATTTCACTAGGAATCCAATCTCTCAAGAATCACGAATAGTGTTCATAGGGCCTAATTACTATGTGAGCACAGATGTATGTTCCGAAAGCAAATCTACCAAAAGTACCCAAAAAGTAGAAAGAGGAACACTTAACGCTTAAAGCGAATATGAGATGAGTCCACAAGGTGGAACACTTAACACCTCACACAAGCTAAAAATGAGTCCCCAACTTAGAAAACAAGTGAGTTCCTAAAAGCACAAAAGGGTTGCCAAGTGGAACATTTAACGCTTTTGTCCTGTTGACCCCTCCCCTTTATGGCGCTGAGATTGCAACCACGGGGCAGAAATGAGGGGCCGGTGGATTAGCGAGTCCAATAACCCAAGATAGAAATCAAGATCAATCACAAGTATTCTAAGACTACTTAATGAATCCTTAAGGGTTCACAACCTAGTATCAATTATGCAAGTGTGTAGAAATAGATCAAAAGCATGAAAAGATGCACACAAGCTTGACACATAAGAGATTTATTTTAAGTCCCAAATCAAAATATTATTAGATGAAGGAGAATACCTGGGATCCTTGCAACGCGCTTAGTAGATTTTACTTGATTTTTAGCAATTTTTGTTGAGCTTTTCCATGCAAGCAAGTGACGAACTCTCCAACAAGCAAACAAGCAAACAAGATATGCAAAATATATTCAACTTATGAAAACCATAGGGTTAGCTCTAAAAATCAATTATTATCAGTAATAATAACCAGCAATCAACCCAAATGACAACTCATATCATTCATTGAACCATGTAAAAAAATAAGTGCATACCCATCACAAAACTTTATTTTTTTTGCTGCATTTGGCCTAGTCAACAAGATCTAATTTTTTTGATATGATTTTGGCCACAAAAATAGAAATTCAGAATAGAGACCCCTACTAAAAAATGGAGAGCTTTCCAAAAATGCAAAAATTTTAGAAAAATCTCTTTATTCGTGCCCTAGAGACCCATTTTATCAAAACAGACCAGTTTTTGTAAATTGACTATTTGAGCTATGATATCATGTCAAAATTTAAAACACAAAGAATGGACCCCCTGTAGAATTTAAAGAGCTTTCCGAAAATATAAAAATTTTTGAAAAATATGCTGATTTGCATCAGATATTAATTTTTTTAGAATTTCAAGAAAAAATTATTAAAAATTCAAAACATCTCAGAAAATTCTAAATTTTTTATTGTAGCTTCCATGACATGTCACCAACCTGAAAACAAAATTTCAGACCAAAATTCTAAGCCGTTTGGGAGATAAAATTAAATCTTTGAAACTTTGGGGTTTTAGCTCCCAAAAAAAATCAAAACCAGCATGCAAAGGTGGGTTGCCCCACGGTGGGCGCCAGAAATGTGTGTGTGAAAATTGTACCTGATCTATAGACACAACACTCAGTAAAACATTAGAAGTTAGTGATAATCAAAATCATGCAAAATTGAAAGCTATCTAACCAAGCGATTTACTGCCTTCTAGTAGGTGCGAGATTAATGTTCTCAGATTATTATCGAGATCAGTGACCTAGACGACACCTAAATGAAGGATTTGAATGTAATTGATGGATATGAAATTGAATGCAATTAATCTATATTTTTGATATTTTCTATGCAATAATAATTGTAAAAACTGATATGAAATCTATGCTAAATGAAATTGATATGCTATGAATGCTATTGAAAATTGATATGCTATGAATCTAACAATGATATGAAATATGAATGCAAAAATAAGATTGATCTCACAAAAATGCCGATTCGCAAGAGCTTTGATTCTTCAATTCCAATTCTCCAGCGTGATTGTGCAAAATATGAGATGATTTGTGAAGAGCTGAGCCTTTAATTTATAGAAATCCAGGGCTTTGGAGGTGCATGGGAAAAAGCCATAAATCACTCAAATAACTCAACTTGATTTTTGAGTTATTTTTAAATAAAAGATAATTAACTCACAAAAACATGCAAAAGCTAAGCTTTAACTCAAAATAGAGTTTAGCTTTAATTGATAATTGATAGTTGTTTGCTTTTATGATTGTGCATGTTTTATTTATGAATTAATTTAATAATAAAGTGATTTATTTCCAACTTAACTGCTTTTAAAAATAAAATAATTGATTTATGGGTTAATCAATTATTTAATCAAAATTTTATTAAAAACTATATTATTAAATAATGACAACTTGCTTTAATTAATTAAATAAGAATTTAATCAATTATTCATATGATATTAGATTTATTGTCAAAATTAAATAATACAATTAATAATAGATATAATTAAATTTAATTACATAATTAAGTGGCAAATATTAAATCTAATTAATTAAATATGAAAATATTCAATTAATCAAACTTTAGGATAAATGTGATTTATTGCCAAATAATTATAAAATTAAAGATAATTAAGATAATTAAGAATATTACTAGGAATATTCCTTGATACAAAATTTAAGATAATCAATTAGATTTGATGATGTTTAGATGTGCCTTAGATTAGGACTTTGATGTCGATTTCATATGATTTGATGATATAGGAGGTTAATGAACTTATAGCCCATTTTTGGGGTATTACACATAGTACATATTAAAACAAGGAAAAAATTCCTTCTTATATACCAAACTCAAATAATTACAAATGAGTTGGTCCTCAATTACAAAATAATAAATTCTACACGCTACACACAAAATTTCACATAAAACTGTCAGCTTCCAGATACTGTAACTTTCTCCAAACATATCTTCAAAGTTTGTGTTGTGAACCACATCATCATTAATGAGTCTCCAACATCCCTTTAACTACACAAAATCAGATTCCATCCTAGCTAAGAGATATCCTCTAATTTCCAAAAATCGCTTCACAGAAACACTGTCTAAACATTGCTTTCACCAAAATGCTCATAACTCTCATAAATGAATGAATTTCTTTTTGCGTTGTTAACCATAGGTTAATAACACACAAAAGAACATACCATCAACTATGCAAAACCCAATCTACAATACATGTGTGCAAAACAAAACTGTACCTGCTTTCCTGCTAATATCCAGAATATCACTGTGTTGACATCAATGACAATCCAAGTCATGAATGCAACAACAACTGTTACAGAATGACTACCAAAATACTTTGCATTCATTCCTAACAATCTCCCCCATTGGCATTGATGGCAACATAGATGAAAAACATCCAATGTTCCAAAAATCCAATACTACAACATCACTGCAAAATATCAAATTAAATCTTGCTTCATTTTCCTATTCAGCTCTCTCATACAATCCACAATGTTTTTCATGTATATCTCTCCCCCATTGACATCAATGATAAAAATTCCATCACTAAGTCAACAACAACTTAATGTCAAAAGACACTTTTAAGAAAAATACAATAACAAGAGTCCTCATGACTCAGCTCATAAACTCCCCCATAGAGGAAGTTCCAACATCCAATCCAAAAGAAATATAGGGCTCATATACCACTGGACGGATGCAATCATCTGCATCAATTCTCAAAAATAGGTTGGGGCATAACCCCAAGGATACCTCTCAGATACACAAATGTATCCTTAGGTAAAGGTTTTGTAAAAATATCTACTATCTGTTCCTTTGTGCTTATGTACTCCAATCTTACTTCTTTTTCTGTAACTTTCTCTCTTACAACATGATACTTGATCTCAATATGTTTAGTCTTAGAATGTAAAATAGGATTTTTTGACATACTCACTGTACTGGTGTTATCACAATGTATAACAATAGGCTCATCAAACTTTATTTCAATATCCTTCAACATCTGCTTCATCCAAATAATCGAATTACAATTATTTGTTGCTGCAACATATTCTGCTTCTGCTGTACTTTGTGAAGTACAATTCTGCTTCTTACTTAACCAAGAGACCAATTTTCTTCCAAGAAAAAAGGCTCCACCACTGGTGCTTTTCTTGTCATTAATGATGCCTCCCCAATCTGCATCAGTATAGGCACATAAAGTAAAATCATTAGAATTCTCATACCATAATCCATAATCCATAATCCATTGTTCCTTTCAAATATCTCAGTATCCTCTTTACTACTGCATAATGTGATTCTCTAGGTTCTACTTGAAATCTTGCTACAATCCCAACTGAATGTGCTATATCAGATCTTGTATGTGTCAAGTATTGCAATCCTCCAATCATAGATCTGTACTTTTTCTACTCAACTGCTGGTGTCTTACCTTTGCTAGATAACTTATGTCCAATTACCATAGGTGTTCCAATAGGTTTAGAATCTTCCATTCCAAATATTTTCAATAAGTCATTCAAATATTTAGTCTGACTTACAAATATACCTTCCTTGCTTTGTGTTATTTGTAATCCAAAAAAATATTTCATTTCTCCAATCATGCTCATCTCAAATTTAGTCTCCATTTCATCTGCAAATTTGTCACTAGCTTCATCTTCTCCTCCAAAGATAATATCATTAACAAATATAACTATAACCAACAAACCATTCTCAATTTCTTTTGTGTATAAGTTACTATCTGTTGTTCCTTTTATAAATCCCAATTTCAATAAATACTTATCCAATCTTGCATACCAGGTTCTAGGTGCTTGTTTTAATCCATATAAAGCTTTCTTTAACTTACATACCATATCTCCTTCTTGTGTCAAAGGAAAACCTTTAGGCTACTCAATGTAGACTTCTTCTTCCAATTCACCATTCAAAAATGCTGATTTCATATCCATCTGATACACTTTGAATTTCTTGTAAGCTGCATATGCTAGAAACATTCTCACTGCTTCAAGTCTGGCCACAGGTGCAAAAGTTTCTTCATAGTCAATTCCTTCTTGTTGTGAATATCCTTTACATACCAATCTTGCTTTATTTCTTATCACTTCTCCTTGTTCATTCATCTTGTTTCTAAATACCCACTTTGTTCCAATCACATTCTTGTCTTCAGGTCTAGGGACCAATTCCCATGTCTTGTTTTTTTCAATCTGCTCTAGTTCTTCTTTCATAGCAATAATCCAATGTTCATCTTCACAAGCTTCATTATTAGTCTTAGGTTCAATTTGAGAAATCAAACCTAAATGTACCTTATTTCGAGTCAAAACTCCTCTATCTAAACTTCCAATAACTTGCTCAACAGGGTGATGTCTTGAAGTATACCTGTTAGGTGTCATAGTTACTGATCTTCTTCCAACTATAGATTCTTCTCTGCTTTCTTCTCTATTTTCTTCTCTATTTTCTTCTCTGTTTTCTTCTTTGTTTTCTTCAGTATGACTTTCATTTAGCAAATCACTATTAGTTTCAAAAAATAATTCTGCATTTTCAATGTTAGGCTGAGGTTGTGCTTCTCCATCAGATTCATAATCAAGCATTCTTTCCTGAATTTTAAACTTCTCATCAACTTTTACATTTGCACTTTCAACAATAGTCTTATTTCTTTTGTTATAACATCTATATGCTTTCCTTTTTAAAGAATATCGAAGAAATATTCCTTCATCACTTCTAGGATCAAACTTTCCTATATCATCATCTCTCTTTATATAACATTTAGTTCCAAAAATTCTAAAATACTTAACTGAGGGTGCATGTCCAAACCATAATTCATTAGGTGTCTTGTTTGTATCTACTCTAATTTGTACTTTGTTCATAGTGTATACTGTTGTGTTCACTGCTTCTCTCCAAAAAGTCTTAGCCAAATCATTTTCAAACAACATAGCTCTTGCTGCTTTAGTTATTGACCTGTTCCTTCTTTCTGCAATACCATTTTGTTCTAGTGTTCTAGGGGCTGAAAGTTGTCTCTTAATACCATTCATTTCACAAAAGGTGTTAAACTCTCTAGATGTAAATTCACCACCTCTATCAGATCTTAGACACTTAATCTTCATTCCAGATTCATTCTCAATTTTGCTTTTCATGATCTTAAATTTATCAAATGCTTCAGATTTTTCTTTCAAAAATGCAATCCACATCATCCTTGTAAAATCATCAACAAGAATCATAAAATACCTTTCACCATAGAATCCTCTAGTCCTAGTAGGACCACTCAAGTTTGTATGAACAATCTCTAGCTTCTCTGTCGATGTGAACTTCTTGTTGGGAAATGAACTCCTTTTCTACTTTGCCATCATACATTCTTTGCAAATCATGTTAGTAGGTTTCATAACTCTAAGTAAATCTTTTACTGCAAGTGTAGTGCTCACCTTGACAATATTATCAAAGTTTATATGACAAAACCTTTTATGCCATAACCAACTGTCATCAATCCTAGTTATCAAACATATCATCTTAGTAGGATTCAACTAAAATACATTACATCTGGTTCTAGATCCTTTTCCAATCAGATTTCCATCTTTATCTTTTATCACACAAGTTTTCTCAGCAAACCAAACTTGATAACCCTTATCAGCCAATTGTCCAACGCTTAGTAGATTATGTCTCAATCCATCAACAAAGTAAACATCATCAGTGTTAGTCTTTCCATCAAGAATAATAGATCCTATACCCTTAATCAAACAAGGTGCATTATTACCAACCCTAACAATTCCTCCATCATAATTATCTAACTTAAAAAACTTTATTTTATCTCTAGTCATATGATGTGAACAACCACTATCTATAATCCAATCAGATTTCTTTTCAACTTGTGAAACTAATGCTTTTTCTTCCCTTTTATTAGATTCAAAACTTTCTTCTTTAATTGCTACAAATCCTATTTCCTCAAAGTTATCATTATCACTGTCACTTAAATGTCTTTCAATTCCTGCTTCAAGATCTTCATCATTTGCATAATAACATTCTTTAGATCTCCTAGGTTTAAAGTTGCTTCTATACTTCTTAACTCTTTTAGGACATTTAGATGCAAAATGACCATATTCTTGACAAGTCCAACATTTAAAGATTTTCTTACCATCTGGTTCTCTTTTTACAAGTAATGCAATACCTTCTTCAATCTTCTTATCTTCCTCAGATTTAGATCTGCTACTGCTAGCATAATCTCCATTCACACTAGTACTTCTTGTAGGTCTAATGTTAAGAGCACTGAATGTTGTTTCCATTCTAGGTAGCTCTCCTGATAATCTCAAGTTCATCTCTGTTGTTTCTAATCTTCCAAGAAGAGTCTCTCTTGAAAAGTTTGATGTACAAGGTATCACTTGTTCAATCATCTGTGTTGTCTACTTGAATACTGGTGTCAAAGTTCTCAGAATTTTCCATATCACTTCATTCTCTATCTTATCACCTCCACAAGACTTTATTCATGTTACAATCTCAGACATCCTACCAATATAGCTTCTAATAGATTCATCTTCCATCATTTTGATATCTTCAAATGCACAAATCCAATTATGTAATCTAGCCTTCTTTGCATGTTCATCACCTTCAAAAGTAGAATGTAAAGCTTTCCAAATTGCATGAGATGTTTTCAAACATCTTACCTGACTATATTCATTCTCTAGTAGTGTTAACAAAAGTGCTTCTCTTGCAAGTATGTTACACATGAATAGATCTAGTTCATCTTTAGTTCCTGCCTCTAGATTGTCTTCCTCAATGATAGTCTTCTCATTATTTGTAATCAACCTATAAATTGGTCCTAAACACAATAGATGAGTCTTCATCTTTTCTTTCCAACTGTCAAAATTTACTCCATCAAACTTAGGGCTTTCTTTTCTAAAATTTTCCATGGATCTCCTTAAGTTGTTAAACTTTTCTTTCAAGGACCTGCTGCTTTGATACCAATTGTTAGAAAGTACAGATCCCCAAGATAACTGAGAGGGGGGGGGGGTGAAATAATTATTAGATAATTTAACCATTCAATTGCTTTAAACAATATAATCAATGTACTAATCAACCATAGGAAGATAACCATACATAATTGGACAATAACACAAGATATGTTGACTAGGGAACCTCTTGAAAAGAGTAAACCCTGGTGGGAATGATGCCCACAAAATGATGCACTAATATGAAAGTTCCTTGTTAGAGGATGGACCCTATTAGGAGTCTTATGAAATACATTTAGTATATATAAATCCCTATTAAGAGATTTTGAATCCCTGTTAAAAGATTCTAACCCGGTTAAGAGTTTATGGAAGACAGAAGGACCCACTGCCCAAACAGCTTCAAGGCAAGATCTCTGAACCCACTATCCAAAAGATCTTAGAATTATTCAATAGAATAATATGAAATATATTACCTCCTTCACACTGTGCCAAAACTGCACTCTCTCCTACACAAGATCACAATTCCAAATCTCTGTACTCACAAGTCTTCCTTCATCACTGAATTAGCTCTTTTCTTCACTTCATGCATATATTTGCATCTCAACCTTCATAGTACATATTACAAGAAGGAAAAAATTCCTTCTTATATACCAAACTCAAATAATTACAAATGAGTTGGTCCTCAACTACAAAATAGTAAATTCTACACGCTACACACAAAATTTCACATAAAACTGTCGGCTTCTAGATACTGTAACTTTCTCCAAACATATCTTCAAAGTTTGTGCTATGAACCACATCATCATTAATGAGTCTCCAACATCCCTTTAACTTTGAAAAATCATATTCCATCCCAGCTAAGAGATATCCTCCGATTTCCAAAAATCACTTCATAGAAACACTGTCTAAACACTGCTTTCACCAAAATGCTCATAACTCTCATAAATGAATGAATTTCTTTTTGTGTTGTTAACCATAGGTTAATAACACACCAAAGAACATACCATCAACTATGCAAAAGCCAATCTACAATACAACATGTTTGCAAAACAAAACTGTACCTACTTTCCTGCTAATATCCAGAATATCACTGTGTTGACATCAATGACAATCCAAGTCATGAATGCAACAACAACTGCTACAGAATGACTGCCAAAATACTTTGCATTCATTCCTAAAAAAAACAACTTACTTCTAAATTGAGTTGAAAAACATTACCTCTTGTCTTTGTGCCTGATGTTATCATAACACCATATTTGTTGTTAATGATGCATTTGTCATCTTTGAACTCCAACTGTAGCCTTTTCCAAGTAACTGTCCAACACTAAGAAGGTTATGTTTCAAACCATCAACATAAAGAACATCATCAGTACTATTCTTTCCATCCAAAGTGATGGATCCTCTACCAACTATAGGTTTAGGAGTGTTGTCTCCAAATCTGACCATACCACCATTGTATTTGTCCAAATGAAAAAACCTACCTTTATCACCTGTCATGTGATGTGAGCAACCACTATCTATGATCTAGTTTGTCCTTATGGAAGCTTGTGAAATCAATGCTAGCTCTTGATTCTCTTTCTTATCTACGTGAACTATCTTGTTATTCATTTTGTCTACAATAGTAATGAATCCAATTTCTTCTTCACCAGATTCTTCATCTAAAACTCCATCTCTAGCATAGTAGCATTCCTTAGAATACTTAGGCTTGTAATCCTTTTTGAATTTTCTAGCTCTAGTGGGACACTTTGATGCAAAGTGATTGATCTTATTACATGAAAAGCACTTAAATGGTAATTGACCTTCATATTTTCCTTTTCCTTTCTTTTCTCTTTTGGAAATCATAGCAATAAAATCATCTAATTTTTTCTCTTCATCATCATCATCAAAATTACTAGAAGTGTTTGCAGATTTCTTACCATGAACTGTTGCTTTGAAAGCTGTCTCACTCTTTGGTTTTGTCTTCAATCTTGAAATCTCAAAAGATGAGATCTTGCTGATCAAGGTCTCCCTCTTGAAATTTGATGTAAGCTACATGGTCTCATCAAGGATGTTAATCTTTCTTTCATATTCTGGAGTAAGAGCAGTCATTAACTTGTCCATAATGTCTTCTTCTAAAATTTCTCCACCATTGTCCCTGATTCCAGCAGCTACTTCATTAATCCTCTAATTATAGGCTCTGATGTTTTCCTCAGGTAGCATCTCTAATGCATTGTACCTTTTCTTCCATGTCTTTCTGTGTGCATCTTTTTCATGTTTGTCTCCTTCAAATATGTCTTCTAGGTGTTTCCATATTTTGTGGGTTGTATCTATCTTTCTTACTTCTAAAAATTCACCATCAGATAGGGCGTTGATAAGGGCTTCTTTAGCAATAGCATTATGATGAAACAATTCCTTTTGTGCTTTAGTAGCATCATCTTTTGCAAGGTCTTCTAAGGTAGGAATCTTTGTTGCTTTGATAGTTACATTAAAAACTTCAAAAGCAATGCACTGCAAATGAGTCACCATCTTGTTTTTTGAATCAAGATAATTCTCTCCATCAAACTTAGGACTTCTTTCCTAATGTATGCCATTTGATCAACCTCAAGCTATTAAAATTTCTCTCCGAGGCTCTTGGCTCTAATACCAATTGTTAGGAATAGTCCCAAGAGAGAACTGAGGGGGGGGTGTGAATCAGTTATCTACAAGATTCAATTCTTTATCTATTTAAGTATACTTAAACATAAAGCATAAACATAATGATAGAACACTTGAACATAAGAACAATATTTTGGTTACGGGGAAATCCAAATAGGTAAAAACCCTGATGGGACTTGATACCTACTAATATTCTATACTAGTGTATGATAATCCTTGTTAGAAGATCCTTTACCCTGTTAGGAGTAGCTTTACAATATATTAAGTATAGTAGACCTGGTCAAGGGTCAGAACTTGTTAGGAGTCTTTTACAATTATCCATGTTAGGGGAGAGGATGCACTATTCGAGAGCTCACTGCTCAAATGGGAAAAGGCTACAACCTTTTGAATAAGAGATACACACTATATCTGGATCTTGGTGAACTACGCTTTGACCTGCTATCTAGATCAATTCCAATGAATAGCACAAGAACTTTACTTGGTCACATAGACCTTCTTCTAATGTCTCAACACTTTGGACACTCTACTCTACTCTGCTTAATCAACCATGAACCACATTCAAACAATCACAAATGACTACCTATAAATATCTTTCCTCCAAATGATATAATCAAGTTAGCCTATTAGAACCACCTTGAAATCATAATAGAGAAACCCTAAAAAACTCCAATAAACATTCTTTCAGCTCTATTATGCACGCAACTCATTCTAGGACCTGTCTAATAAAATAATTGTAGATGCATGCTACACACTGTTGGCTCTACCAAAACAACTAGAACTTTCTCTGTAGGCTGAATTAACTTATGCACTCTTAACTAAACATCAATAACACTTCTCCAAGCTTAAATCCAAGGGTTCATATCCTCAAGATAGGCACAACTCAAGAACCAATAAAATCTCTGTCGGCTCTTCTGAACAAACACAGGAAACTGCTACTAGCGAATAACAACTGCATAACTTTACTTGCATTCATCATCAGAGTATGCGTCCATAACTAAAACATCATTAACATGTCTTCAACATATATCCAAGTGCACAAGGCTCCATGATAACTATACAGACAACCATACATAGAACACTGTCTGTTACTCTATCAAGAACACTGCTGACACTAGCTGCTATATAACTATCTGTACTAATAGTTAACCTCTGTGCCCATGATATCATGTCCATGCTATATATACTAAAAGCTTACTACATAAGACTTCTACATATGCTACTTTCCATATGTTGTCATCAATGACAAACATACATTCAGTACTAGCCTGCTAGCAAATCTCTAATACATACCTCTCATACATCCATGACCCTCCCAAAAATAAATGACATGCATTCAATGGTGCAATATCACACAAAATCTTGTCCTTATATGGTTCTATTTAAAATTTAACACAATTTTTCTCCTTCGCCATCAAAGTATGCTCACCACTCAACCAAGAAATAGAAAAAGGTGCTTCATGAGTGATGAGCCATATTAATGACATGTTTTATGATGTTTTTATATGACTTTTTAGGGTGTTTTTAAAATGGTTTTATGCAAACTTGGATGATGCTATATGTATGGTTTTTATATGTGCAAGTGCATGATCAATACTTTCAAATACTTTATAGCTCAATAGGATATATGATCTAAGTTGGATCTTATGGTTAAAAATTATGAATAGAATATGATGGATGAATTAAGTAGATATATATATATGTGTTATTTAATTTTCATCTCTCCTAAGTTGTTTTGGGTTAGGATTCCTGCAGCCACATATCATGCAAGAGTTAGTTGATGGGATAACATATTTTTCTGATTTAAATGATGCAAATATATGTATTTAAAATTTGGCATGTGTTACTAACTCCATATAGGAACAAGTCAATGACACATTCATTTTAGTAGTGTGATGGAATTGACCAGATCAACTCTATAGCTAAAATAATAAAGGCATAATTGTGCATTGTTCTCCTTTGTAGCAGTCAAGTAGTTTCTCATTATACTTGGGTGTAGATCTAGAAGCACAACCTTCTATATTCCTGGAAGACTTGTTCTCAAAAGTTATTGATTATGTTGTATAACATTATGAATCTTAATTGATCCTCATTGTTGGAGTTATCATAGTTTTAAGAGTTAGTTTCTTAGTGTTTGCTTATAAATAAGTTTACTTAAATTTTAGGAGATTAGAGAAAGTTAGGAAAGTTATTGTAATTTTGTAAAAAATAAATAGAATCTAGTTATGTTTTACTTCAAGTGTACCTTTCAATGAATGAATAGAATTTACTTTGTAAGTTCTATCTTTTTATCTTGATCATATCCTATTCACTCATCCAAGGGGGCTCACTTGGTGAGTGAATTCTATTGTTAGTTAGGATCTATTTCTTGCTTTTCTAGATTTAGAGAGAACTCTATTGTTCCTATAGCTATTTGTAACATAACTATTTGGTTGTTCTTGTAGCAAAGGTAGATAGAGAAGTACCTATATGTGATTACTATTTTTAGTAGAATAAACCTATTCCTTTCTTCTAGCTTAGTATTTCAAGTTTTCAAGTATTTTAAATTCAATAGTTTAGACAAGTGGAAATTAAGATAGTTTGGATCATATACTTTGCAAACACTATTTCAAGTCTATGTCCTTGGTTGATACTATAAATGAGATAAATGACTTAACTAGTTGCTATTAAAGATGTCTAATCTTGAATGAATGAGTGTTATGCTCTAAGTTCTTAAAACATTTGTTTAGTTGATCAGTTTTGGTGCCTTTGTTGGGGATGGTGTCAATCTAAACTTATCTTAAGGGTCACTTTTCCAAAGTTTTCTTAAATATAGGTCCTAGTTTGATTAGTTATTTTTATGTATAGGAGAAGAGACCATCTTGGAATATTTCTCCCTCAGAATGATCCCTTAGTTACCGAAGAAATCTTACCCCCTGAGTAGGAAAATCCCCAAGAATTTAACCATGAAGAGGATCAACCATTTGAGAATCCATTTGTTGACCTACATCAATCCATTCCAACACCACCACCTATAGAACATGAATATCAGGAGAATAATTGGGCCCTTGTTGTTTTTAGAGGATGAACCAAAACTCCAAATCCTCCAAGAATGGCACTTCCCACCTTTTCATTTCCTATTATTAACCTGCATGATAATAAAAATCTCAAGAATATTCCCTCTTTAGTACTTCCAAAATTCTATGGCTTGCTTACTAAAGACCCTGAGACCTTCCTTTTTGAATTTGATATTCTCTGTATAAGCTATGACTATACAATAGATGCCCATAAGTTAAATGTTGTTTCCATCTACTTTGGGAGGCAACATTGAGGTTGTTCATGGGTCTAGGAGCCAATTTTGTAAGAGATTGGGATGCAATGAAGACTACCTTCTTGGAAAAATATAAAGAATACTATTGGGGTAGTGATATGAAAAATGAAGACATCTTTAAAATACACAAAAGGATGAGGAAACACTTGAGAATTATGTTTCAAGATTCATGTTTAACATTCAAAAGAATACTTAGCATAATTTGAATGAGTAATCCATGAAACATCTCTTTTTAAGAGGTGTTAACGAGTCTTGTATGGAGGCTCTTGACTTAATAGCTAGAGGAGACATTACTCAAAGTACTTGGACTGAAATTCAATGAATATGTCTTAATTACTCTAGAGCTATAGTGAAGAAAGGAAGAGGTTTCAAACAAGAAAGCAACAAAAATAATGGTGTTGGTGTTTCAAAAATGAAGATATCTAATCTCTTGTCTGATTTCAAGAAAGACATTATTAACAATGTAGCCACCCAATTGGATACCATGCAAGAAAAGAAGAAGCATGAAGAAGAAGAGGCTATGTTAGCTGAATTCTAATCCTATTGTAGGGAAAAGAAAAGAAACTACAAATGCAAAATAGTTGCATGCTTGGAGGCTCAAACGATGCCAGCTAAATTCAAGGCTATTGATGAGAATGGATATGTCTTTTATGTTTCTCAATGGAGATCATGGGCCCAAAGAAAAGGTATGCCTCATGACCCTTTGCAAAATTTTGGTTTGAATAATAATCAATGGAAAAATCAAAATTCTTAGAATTTTGGTCCCCAAGGTCAGAGCTGGAATAACGATTGGTATTATCAACCTTAACCATCTTAACCCCAATGGAGTAACCAAAATTGGAAACATCAACCCCCTCCTAATCCATGGAAACAACCTAATCAAAATTGGCAACAAAATAACCAATGGCAGCCTCTGCAAGGTAACTGGAAAAAGTTATCCAAATGAGGTCTGAATCAATCTAATCAACAAGACATTATGCCACCTTCTCAGTAGCAAGCTATAATGCCTCTACCTCCTATAGCCAATTCTAGCCCTCAAAAGAAAACTCAACTACTTGCTCATCCTTCACTAAATCCTAATAATAGGCTACCTAATCAACAATAGACTTATTCCATTTCAGTAAATAGTATTCACCTAAGATCCATAGCTACATTGCCTACACCAAAAGGTCCCATGATAACTGAAGTTACCAATGAGAATGATAACCTTGTGAAAAAACCTGCTACTCACACACATCCTGCTATAGTAACTAAGGATCCACCATTTCCTTAAAGGTTCACATAGTCTATACCCCCAAAAGAAAGTCCAGTTGCAACTAATCTCATCAACTAGCCAAAATAAATGACTATGAAAATTCCTTTGTTAGATGCTCTCAAGGAAGTTCTAGTATATAATAAGGCTATCAAAGAAGCTTGTATTAAACAACCTGGTAGGAAGATGAAATAGCCTAAGCCTTTTCATGTTCTAGGAAAACTCTTAGATCTTATGTTTAGTAATATCATTATACCTAAATATTCTGATCCAGGTAGCCCTGTTGTTACCATTTATATTAATGACATTCAAATCTAGAATGTTTTGATTGACTTAAGAGCAACCATTAATATAATGACAAGGGAAGTCTTGATAAGGCTTAATATCATTGGCTTGAGAGAGACTCCTACAATCCTTCAGTTAGCTAAAAATTCTACTATAAGGCCTAATGGTATGGTAGAGGACATAGTTGTAACACTTGATTCATTGGACTATCCCTTAGACTTTGTGATCTTATCTCCCAAAGATACTCTAGGTGGTTATCCTTTAATCCTAGGAAGGCCTTGGTTGGCCATCACAAATGCCTGCATAGCATACTGATCTGGAAAGATGACTATATCTAATGGAGTTAGCACTAAAAAATTGACTCTATATTCTCCTACTAAACCACAGATTGAACTTGATCAAGTTGTTTGGCCTGATCTAGGTGACATTGAGCTAGAGGTAAATTTAGTACATCAATTAATAGTAATAGAAAGGAATCCATTTATGATATACCAAGAAGAAAATGATTTTTTGTTGCCATTTTTACCAACAAATATGATGTTGAACCATTTTCCTATATTGTTCCTAATTGTTCTTTGCAAACCATACTACCTCCACAAAATTCACCTCAATTTCCTACAATAGCTAATTACCTGCATACATCACTACCACATGAGATGAAGTTACCTTCATTTTCAAAATTCATCATGTTGGATAAGGTAGTCAAAGTAGCAATTGCCCCAGGTAGGGAGTTGAATGTTAACAAGAACCTTACTCCTAAATATTCAACAAAATTTTTCAAGCTCATACAAGATAGCCAACAAGATTTTGCTTGGGATTACACAAATATAAAGGGATTGGGTCCAAGGCTTTGTACCCACCAAATTTACACCAATCCTGATTGTAAACTAGTCAGACAACCTCAAAGAAGAATCAATCCAACACAAAGAGACATAGTCAAAATTGAATTGCAGAAATTACTTGATGCTAGTTTTATTTATCCCATTTCTGATAGTCAATGGGTCTCACCTTTGGTCATAGCTCCTAAGAAGAGATGAAAATGGAGGGTGTGTGTGGATTATAGGGAGCTTAATACAAAGACAAAGAAGGACCACTTTCCATTTCCTTTTATAGATCAGGTCCTTGATAACCTAGCTAGAAAAAAGTACTTTTCATTTTTAGATGGGTTCAGTGGATACAACCAAATATAGATAGCACTCAAGGACCAAGACAAGACAACATTTACTTACCCAAGGAGAAATTTTGTCTATTTTGTCTTACCTTTTGGATTATGTAATGCACCTACTACATTTCAAAGAGCAGTTATCAGTATATATTTTTAGATATCTACGGACTGTATTGAAATCTACATGGATGACTTTACTACATATGGATCCACATTTGAGGAGGCTCATGCCAACTTAGAAAAAGTCCTTAAAAGATGCCAGGAACACAATCTCTCTCTTAGAAATGAGAAGTGTTATATGATGATGGAAGGAGTTATTTTAGGGCACTACCTTTCACCATTTGGAATTTAGGTTGATCTAGCAAAAATAAAAGTCATTAACACACTTCCAACACTAAAAAAGAAGAAGGATGCTAGAATTTTTCTAGGCCATGTTGGTTACTACAGGAGATTCATCAAACATTTTAGTCAAATTGAAGCTCCATTGTACAATCTCTTAAAGAAAGAATCATACTTTGAATGGACCAAGGACTGTGAACAATCATTCCAACGGTTGAAGGATGTCTTGACTAAAACACCTATCTTTAGAGGACCTAATTGGAATTTTCCATTTCATATCCATATAGATGTCTCTGACTATGCCATAGGGGAAGTGCTTGGGCAGAAGGAAGGAATAGTTAAGCATGTCATATATTACATAAGCAATAAATGACATGGTGTTGAACTAAATTAAACTGTCACCAAGAAGGAATTACTAGCAATTACATATGAACTCAATAAATTCAGACACTACATTACTGGTTATGAAGTATTTGTGCATACAAATCACTTAAAAATCAAATACCCAATGAAAAAACCTACTATATTAAGAAGGTTAGCCAGATGGTTACCCTCATGCAAGAATTTGATATCAAAGTCATTGATAAACCAGGGAAAGCTAATATTGTAGCTGATTTTCTATCTAGATTGCATGTTCCTAATGATCCTACAACTACAGATGAAAAATTTCTTGATGAACAATTATTCTCTATTATCACTCATAATCCATGGTATGAAGTGTTAGGAATGAATGCTAAATATATCCTATGGGATTATTGGCAGCCATTCTATAGCAATTGTTGTTGCATTCATGACTATGAATGTCATTGATGTCAACATAGTGATCTACTGAAGATTAGTAAAGGAGCATACATTTTTTGGATTAGCTCACGTGGGATATTACAGATCAAGCTATGCAATTTTTGGGATTTACTTTATGTTTTATGTTCATCATTAAGAGCATAGACACTAATTCTTTTATTCATGGAAGTTATGAGCATTTTGGTGGAAGCAGTATTCAAGCAGTGTTCCTGAGTAGCGGTTTGTGGAAATCGGATGATATCTCCTAATTGGGATGGAATCTAGTTTTGTGTAGTTAGAGAGTAGTTGAAGACATGTTGATAGTGATGTGGTTGATAGTGCAAACTTTGAAGTTGTACGAGTCAAGAATTATTCTAATTGGAAGCTGACAGTTTTGTGTAATTTTGATGTAACATGTGGAAACTTTTATTTTGTAATTTGGATGCTGAATCATTTGTAATTACTTGAGTATGGTATAAAGGAATGAATGTTTTTCCTTGTTTTGATAGATATGGAATGAATGAAAAAGAAGTGAATGAAGTTGTGAAAGTGAATTTGTGAAAGAGGATATGCGAGGTACAAAGATCTGGAATTGAGATATGGTGTAGCAATAACTGTGGTTTGGCACAGTTAGAGAAGAGGTAACATATTATTGAGATCAGTAATGATTTGATATTATTCTATTGAAAATCTAGAGATTAGTTGGACAGTGTGTTCAGTGATCTTTCCATTGAAGCTATTTGGGCAGTGGGTCCTTCTGTCTTCCATAACTCCTAACAAAGTTAGAATATTTTAGCAAGGATTCAAAATCTACTAATAGGGATTCATATGTACTGAATGTATTTCATAAGATTCCTAATAGATTCCATCCTTTCACAAGGAATATTCATATTAGTGCATCTTTTGTGGGCATCATTCCCACTGGGGTTTACTCTTTGATCAAGAGGTTCCCTACTCAACATATCTTGTGTCATTATGTTATTGTGTATGAATATATTTCTATGGTTGTTGGTTATATTGCTTACATGGTTAAAATTTGTTGAAGTTGATAAAAGTTATAATTATCTGATAATTGATTCACCCCACCCCCTCTCAGTTATCTTGGTGGACTTTACTTTCTAACAATTGGTATCAAAGCGGTAGGTCCTTGAAAGAAAAGTTTAACAACTTAAGGAGATCCATGGTGAATTTTAGGAAAGAAAGCTCTAAGTTTGATGGAGTGAATTTTGACAGTTGGAAAGAAAAGATGAAGACACATCTACTATGTTTAGGACCAGGTTATTGGTTGATAATGAAGAATGAGAACACTATCATTGAAGAAGACAATATTGAAACATGTAGTAATGATGAGAGAGATCTATTCATGTGTAACATACTTTTTGGGGAATCACTTTTGTTAGCCCTTCCAGAGAATGAGTACAGTCAGGTAAAATCTTTAAAACCATCTCATGAAATTTGGAAAGCTTTGCACTCTACTTTTGAAGGTGATGAACATGCAAAGAAGGTTAGATTACATAATTGGATATGTGCATTTGAAGATATAAGAATGATGGAAGATGAATCTGTTAGAAGCTATATTGGTAGAATGTTATAAATTGTTGCAGGTATAAAATCTTATGGAGAAACAAAGATAGAGAATGAAGTGATATGAAAAATTCTAAGGACATTGACTCCTAAATTTAAGAAGACAACATAGATGATTGAACAAATTATACCTTGTACTTTGAACTTTACAAGAGAGACTCTTCTTGGAAGATTGAAAGCAGTAGAGATGAACCTGAGGTTATCAGGAGACTTGCCTAGAATGGAGACAACATTTAGTGCTCTTAGTATTCACCCTACTTTGTCAAGAAGCATCAATGTGAGTGGAGATTATGCTGGCAGCAATAGATCTAGAAATGAAGAAGATAGGAAGATTGAAGAAGGTATTGCCTTGCTTGTGAAGAGAGAACCAGACGGTAAGAATTTTTTTAAATGTTGGACTTGTCAAGAATTTGGTCATGTTGCATCTAAGTTTCCTAAGAGAGTTAAGAAGTATAGAAATAATTTCAATCCTAGAAGATCTAAAGAATGTTACTATGCAAATGATGAAGAACTTGAAGCTAGTTTTGAAAAACCTTTGAGTGAAAGTGATACAAAGAACAATGATGATATAGGATTTGTAGTAATTAAGGAAGAAAACCTTGAAAATGAAGTTAAGGAAGAAAAGGCTTTGGTTTCTCAAGTAGAAAAGAAATTTGATTGGATTATAGACAGTAGTTGTTCACATCATATGACTAGAGACATGAGAAAGTTCATAAAGTTTAACAATTATGATGGAGTTGTTAGAGTTGGAAACAATGCACCTAGTTTGATTAAAGGTATAGGATCCATTACTCTTGATGGAAAGACTAATACTGATGATGTTTACTTTGTGGATGGTTTGAAACATAATCTTTTGAGTGTTGGACAGTTAGTTGATAAGGGATATCAAGTTTGGTTTACTGAGAAAATTTATGTGATAAAAGATAAAGATGGAAATTTGATTGGCACTGGATCTAGAACAAGAGGTAATGTATTTTAGTTGAATCCTACTGAGATGATATGTTTGATTACTAAGATTGATGATAGTTGGTTATGGCACAAAAGATTTTTGTCATATAAATTTTGATAACATTGTGAAAGTGAGTACTACACTTGTAGTAAGAGATTTGCCTAGAATTATGAAGCCTACTAATATGATTTGCAAGGAATGTGTGATGGCTAAATAGAAGAGAAGTTTATTTCCTAGTAAGAAGTTTACATCTAAAAAGAAGTTGGAGATTGTTCATATAGACTTGAGCGGTCCTACAAGGACTAGAGGATTCTATGGAGAAAGGTATTTTATGATTCTTGTTAATGATTTTACAAGAATGATGTGGATTGCATTTCTTAAAGAAAAGTCTGAAGCATTTGATAAGTTTAAGATCATAAAGAATAAAGTTGAGAATGAATTTGGAATGAAAATTAAATGTTTGAGATCAGATAGAGGTGGAGATTTTACTTCTAGAGAGTTTAACACTTATTGTGTACTGAATGGTATTAAGAGACAGTTTTTAGCCCCTAGAACACCTGAACAAAATGGTATTGCAGAAAGGAGGAACAGATCAGTGACTGAAGCAACAAGAGCTATGTTATTTGAGAATGACTTGGTGAAGATATTATGGAGAGAAGTAGTGAATGTAACAGTGTATACAATGAACAAAGTACAAATCAGAGCAGACACAGACAAGACACCCTATGAATTATGGTTTGGACATGCACCCTTAGTTAAGTATTTTAGAATTTTTGGAAGCAAATGTTATATAAAGAGAGATGATGATATTGGAAAGTTTGATCCTATAAGTGATGAAGGTATATTTCCTGGATATTATTTGAAGAGAAAAGCTTATAGATGTTATAATAAGAGAACTAAGACTATTGTTGAGAGTGCAAATGTTAAAGTTGATGAAAAGTTCAAAATTTAGGAAAGAATGCTTGATTATGAATCAGATGAAGGAACTCATCCCAGAATTAACATTGAATCTACTGAATTATTCTATGAAACTAACAGTGACTTGTTGAATGAAAGCCATAGTGAGATCATTGAAGAACTAACACCTAAAGTAAGATCTAGGACAGTGACACCTAATAGGAATTTATCAAGGAATCATCCTATTGAGCAGATTATTGGAAGCATAGATAGAGGAGTTCAGACTTGAAATAAGGTACAAGAACAGTTATGTTTGATTTCTCAAATTGAACCTAAATCTACTAGTGAAGCTTGTGAAGATGAACATTGGATTAAAGCTATGAAAGAAGAACTAGATCAGATTGAAAAGAACAAGACATGGGAATTGGTCCCTAGACCTAAAGATAAGAATGTTATTGGAACTAAATGGGTATTCAAAAACAAGATGAATGAACAAGGATAAGTAGTAAGGAACAAAGTAAGATTGGTATGTAAAGGATACTCACAGCAAGAAGGAATTGACTATGAAGAAACTTTTTCACCAGTAGCAAGAATTGAAGCAGTAAGAATGTTTTTGGCCTATGTAGCTTTTAAGAAATTTAAAGTATATCAGATGGATGTGAAGTCAGCATTTCTAAATGGTGAATTGGAAGAAGAAGTCTACATTGAGCAGCCTGAAGGTTTTCCTTTGACTCAAGAAGGAGACATGGTATGTAAACTAAAGAAATCTTTATATGGACTAAAGCAAGCACCTAGAACTTGGTATGCAAGATTGGATAAGTATTTGTTAAAATTAGGATTTACAAAAGGCACAACTGATAGCAACCTGTACACAAAATAAATTGAAAATGGTTTGTTGGTTGTAGTTATTTTTGTTGATGACATTATGTTTGGAGGAGAAGATGAAGCCAGTGATAAATTTTTTGATGAAATGAAGATTGAATTTGAAATGAGTATGATTGGTGAAATGAAATACTTTTTGGGATTACAAATAACACAGAACAGTGATGGTATCTTTGTAAGTTAGAAAAAGTACTTGAATGATTTATTGAAGAGATTTGGAATAGAGAACTATAAACCAGTTGGAACACCTATGGTAACTGGACATAAATTATCTAGCACAGATGAGACTCCTACAATTGAACAAAAAAAGTACAGATCTATGATTGAAGGATTGCAGTACTTGACACATACAAGACCTGATATAGCATATTTAGTTGGAATTGTAGCAAGATTTCAAGCTGAACCTAGAGAATCACATTATGCAGCAGTGAAGAGGATACTGAGATATTTAAGAGGCACAATTGAGTATGGATTGTTTTATGAAAAATATGATGATTTTACCCTATGTGCATATACAGATGTTGATTGGGGAGGCAACGTTGATGATAAAAAGAGAACCAGTGGTGGAGCATTTTTCCTTGGAGGAAGATTTGTTTTTTGGCTAAGAAAGAAGCAAAATTGTATTTCACAGAGCACAACAGAAGTAGAATATGTAGCAGTAGCAAACAATTATAACCAGATAATTTGGATGAAGCAAATGTTGAAGGATATTGGAATAAAATTTATTGAGCCTATTGTTATACATTGTGATAACACCAGCATAGTTAGTATGTCTAAGAACCTTGTATTACATTCTAAGACAAATCATATTGAGATTAAGTATCATGTAGTAAGAGAGAAAGTTGTTGAGAAAGAAGTTAGACTTGAGTACATAAGCACAAAGGAGCATATAGAAGACATATTTACAAAACCTTTGCCTAAGGATACATTTGAGTATCTGAGAGGTATGCTTTGGGTTATGCCCCAGCCTACTTTTGAGAAGTGATGTAGTTTTTTGCATCTATCCAGTGGTATATGAGCCTGATCTTTCTTCTAGACTGGATGTTGGTACTTCCTCTATGGGGGAGTATGTGTATCTGAGCTGAGTTATAAGGACTCTAGTGAATGTATTTTCTAAATAGTGTCTTTTGACATTGGAGTTGTTGTTGACATAATGATGAAATTTCTATCATTGATGTCAATGGGGGAGAAGTGTACATGAAAAACCATTTGTACCATCTATTGGAGAGAACTGAATAGGAAAATGATGCAAGATTTGATTGATGAAGAGGATTCGAAAGTATTTTTCAGAGTAGCAATGTTGTAGTATTAGATTAATGGAACATTGGATATTTTTCATCTATGTTTCCATCAATGCCAATGGGGGAGATTGTTAGGAATGAATGCTAAATATATCCTATGGGAGTATTGGTAGCCATTCTATAGCAGTTTTTGTTGCATTCATGACTGTGATTGTCATTGATGTCAACACAGTGATCTACTGAAGATTAGCAGAGGAGTAGATAGTGTTTCTAGTAGCGCATGTGGGATATTGCATATCAAGCTATGCGATGTTGAGGATTTACTTTGTGATATGTTTTATGTTCATGGTTAAGAGCATAGATAGTAATTCTTTTATTCATGGAATTTATGAGCATTTTGCTGGAAGCAGTATTCAGGCAGTGTTCCTGAGTAGTGGTTTGTGGAAATCAGATTATATCTCCTAATCGGGATGGAATCTGGTTTTGCACAATTAGAGAGAAGTTGAAGAAATTTTGATAGTGACGTGGTTGACAACACAAATTTCAAGGTCACATGAGTGAAGAATTATTCTAATTGGAAGCCAACAATTTTGTGTAATTTTGATGTAATGTGTGGAAACTTTTATTTTGTAATTTGGATACCGACTCATTTGTAATTACTTGAGTGTGGTATAAAGGAAGGAATGTTTTTCCTTATTGTGATAGATATGGAATGAATGAAAATGAAGTGAATGAAGTTGTGAAAGTGAATTTGTGAAAGAGGATATGCGAGGTACAAAGATCTAGAATTGAGATCTGGTGTAGTAGTAAGTGCAGTTTGGCACAGTCAGAGAAGAGGTAATATATTGTTGAGATTAGTAATGATTTGATATTATGTTGTTGAATAATCTAGAGATCATTTGGACAGTGTGTTCATTGATCTTTCCATCAAAGCTATTTGGGCAATGGGTCCTTCTATCTTCCATAAATCCTAACAGAGTTAGAATCTTTTAGCAGGGATTCAAAATCTCCTAATAGGGATTCATATGTACTGAATGTATTTCATAAGACTCCTAACAGAGTCCATCCTTTAACAAGTAATATTCATATTAGTGCATCTTTTGTGGGAATCATTCCCACCAGGTTTACTCTTTGATCAAGAGGTTCCCTAGTCAACATATCTTGTGTCATTGTGTTGTGTATGAATATCTTCCTATGGTTGTTGGTTATATTGCTTACATGGTTAAAATCTATTGAAGTTGATAAAAGTTATAATTATTTGATAACTGATTCATCCCCCCCCTTTCAGTTATCTTGGTGGACTTTACTTTCTAAATTGAAGATATATCAAGCTACCTTGCTACAGAAAGTACTCCTCCATACTTCTCTCCTAAGGAGTGAAAAATATTAGTTGAGAAAAGTTTTAACTTTTCATTGATTTTAGGATTTATGTTCTACACAAGTCCGGACCAAGTCATAAGAAGATGTATTCATGAAGATGATACATATTATATCCTTCATGCCTATCATGATGAACCATGTAGAGGGCACTTTGTAACAAATTGAACAACATTCAAAATTCTCACCACTAGATATTATTGGCCTACCCTACACAAAGATACTACTAAATATACAAGACATTGTGACAGATGTCAAAGAATGGACCACCCAACCAAATAAGATGAAATGACCTTGCAGCCAAAGGATGTGGTAACACCATTTGACAAGTGGGGAATTGATTTTATGGGTCCTATAGAACCTTCCTCTCATGGTAAGTCCTATATCCTAGTCTGTACTTATTATGAAATCAAATGGGTAGAGGCTAAAGCAATGAAGCATGCTAGGGATAATACAGTGGCTGAATTTCTATATGAATCCATATTCACTAGATTTGGTGTACATAGAGAACTAGTAATTGACCAAGGTGCTCAGTTCACCTCAAATCTCATAACAGCCTTGATGAATGAATACACCATCTGACATGGGAAATATTCACCATATCATCCATAGGATAATGGTAAAGCTGAAATCATGAATAGAGAAATGGAAGCCATTCTAACCAAAATAGTTGTACAAAAAAATGATTGGGCCACTTGATTTCATGAAGCCATTTGTGCCTATAGGACTGCATGGGAAATTACCACTAGTTTCACACCATTTGGGTTAGTTTATGGAAAATCTGTTGCCATGCCCATTGAGTTTCACCGCAAGACACTTAGGACAACACTTGAGCTAGATATAGATCTTTTTAATATGATTTAGAACAATAGAGAGGGGGGTGAATTAGTTGTTCTTAGGTCTAGATATATAAAACAAACTTTAAAACACTTCAAAAAATTTAGATCTAATAACCAATACTACTCGGTCACTACTGAATGTATACTAGAAACATAAAAAAGTGCAGTCCACTATCCAACACTATTTAACTTGCAAAACATAGAAATGTTCACACCAAAACATTCACACAAGTATTAACACCAGGATTTATAGTGGAAAATTAATTTGGGAAAAACCACTTTGTAACATGTTACTGATATTTTCACTCTTCTAAAGTGAGCTCTGTGAAAAGCCAATCCTGTTAAAGGTTTACAAACACACTGCTAGGTGTGACCCTGTTAAAGGATTTCAACCACCTTGTTAGGAGTGCGCCTTGTTAAAGGACTTAAGTACATTCCATTAGAATGAAACCTTGTTCAAAAGGATTTATACAATGACTATTAGGTCAACCTTGATTAAAGGATTTTGACTGATTCAATGGTTAGAAAGTAATAGTAGTATTGATCTGAAAAATGTACAACTCACTTTGAAAATAACATATCCAATTCTGTAAACTTATGTTGGCTTACTGATTGAGTTCCATTTCCATCTTGATCACTGATCTGCTTGAAAATCCCTTCAAGCAATCACAACTCTGATCAAATTCTTCACCTTCATCCTTTCTACTTATTCAGTCAATAACAACAACTCGAGCATCCTCTACTCTTCAACTCTTGTCAACCTCTCTCTTAGGTTTCCTTATATCTCTTCAACAGATAGTTTTTCTCTTTTGCCACTTAATCTCCTCCATAGATCTTAGGGTTAGGTCAGATTCATCGAATCCTTCAAACATTATGTTCTTCATCCATCCTTCTAGAAATATATTTAATCTCTTTATTGAATCAAAATAAAATGGTTTATTGTGCATTAAATGATTCATACAATCAATTGATAAAGTCAACATGATTTACATAATCCAAGAATTCAACTATGTCGGCTAGGAATCTAAATTCTTCCTCAAATGTAAATTATTGATGCTCGATCAATATTGTGTTCAACTCCTTGGTCATCATTACATAACTCAGTTATCTCTTCAAAACTATTTCCCTCGGCAATACACTGATGTTCGGTCAACACTAAATTTTCTTGGCATATACTGGCTTGGTCGACACTAACATCACTTAGCTTAAACTAGATTTCCTCACTTTTTCTCAATTAAGCCTACTTATTTAGTCTTTCTTCTTACTTAGATAAACAATACATTATCTTATCATTGTGCCACATAATCAAGTACTCATTGAAGTATCAAGATAAATCAACCTTTTCCCTAGGTGCTATTGTTACCAACCTTGCCCTAATCCTTCTCATCAACTGATAGATATAGTACTTTCTTAGATAACAACAGTATTACCAGTTAAGGTTTGACATCAATGACAAGACTACAATTGCTTCAATTGTAGTTTCCAACAATCTCCCTCTTTGGCATTGATGGAAATACCATATGAATAACACATGGTTCACCAACCAATCCAAAAATTATCATTTCATCAAAAATATTTGTAATATCCTTAGCTTCATTCTGATTTTGAATCACTCTACTAACTTGCATGACCGACCACATAGTAATTCCCTCTGAAAATATTTTCTATGTCTTTCTTCCTTTGAATCTCTCCCTCTTTTTTGATCTTTCATGTGTTTTCATTTGACTTATCTTCCTCTTTGACAATAATACCAAAGCAGCAATGAAAACTTGCATCTTTCAGATGTAGATATCATCTTTTTAGTTTAGTAACAATGTTTCTCCCTCTTTCATCTTGCTTATGACTATTTATAGCTTTGTTTTTCTTTTCACAACTCTAGGTTGTTCCTAAAATGTGACCTTTTCTGCATCAATTTGTCAGATTTATGTGCAGCACATTTGATGCAATGCTCTTAGCTTGACTAGGCAACCTCAATTAGGGGAAGAACTCCTAATTGACCTCTCAAATATTCATGAGCCTCCTCCAATAAGGATTTTGTGAATATGTCTGCTAGTCATTCCTTTGTATTCACATATTCCATTCTCACTTCTTTATCTTGTACTAATTTCCTCAAATAGTGATACTTGATAGCAATATGTTTGGTCTTTGTGTGCATCACTTGGTTCTTAGATATGTTGATAGCACTTGTGTTGTCACAATATATGAAAAGTGGTTCAATGATCTCTTCTTTCATGCCTCTCAACAATTGCTTTATCCATACCAGGTTTGAATAGTTCACTGCAGCTACTACATACTTGGCTTCAGCTATAGATTGGGAAATGCAATTTTGTTTCTTGCTTTTCCAAGAAACTAATCTTTATCCAAGAAAGAAAGCTCCACCACTAGTACTTTTTCTGTCATCTATATTTCCTGCCCAATCTACATCAATATAGACTCTCATTTCAAATCTCTCATGCTTCTTGTAGTATATTCCATAGTCTTCTATCCCTTTCAAATATCTCATTATTCTTTTCACAGCCATCATATGACTTTCCTTAGGATTGGTAGAGAATCTTGCCACAATCCCAACTACTAGAGCAATATCTAGTCTACTGTGAACAACATATTGTAGCTTTCCAATCATGAATCTATACAAAGTTTGGTTCACTTTAGTAGTATCATCATTTTTAGACAGTTTCTATCCAACGGCCTTGGGAGTACTCACCAGTCTTGAATCTTCCATTCCAAATGTTTTTAGTATCTCTTTAATATATTTAGACTATGTGATGAAAATACCTTTCTCCATCTAATAGACTTGTAGTCCAACAAAAAACCTTATCTCACCAAACATACTCATTTCAAACTCTATTTTCATCTCATTTGAAAATTTCTTACACAGGGCATCTTGTCCTCCAAACATGATATCATCTACAAAAATCTTAGCTAACAAGATTCCTTTACCTTCTTCATCTTTCATATACAAATTTCTGGTGTCATTTGTCCTTGACAATCCAATTTGTATCAAGTAATTGTGTAGCCTCTCATACCATTCTCTAAGGGCTTTCTTCAATCCATAGAGTGTCTTGTTCATTTTGAAAACCATGTGTCTCTTGTTTGGATCAACAAATCCTTCAGGTTGTTCAATGTAAACTTCTTCTAATATACCATTTAAAAATGTAGACTTGACATCCATTTGGTATACTTTGAAATCTTTGTAAGAAACATATGCAAGTAGAGTTCTTACTCCTTATAATCTTACTGTATCATCTTAAAATGGAAGCACTTACATCTTGATTGGTTTAGCACCCTCTTTTAGTATATTTATCATGATAGATTTGCATTTAGGATGCATTCTGCACTTGATTCCTTCATTCTAGGTGAAATTAGGGTTAGGATCCTAAGGATTCTCCTTAATTTCCCTCTTCTATGGCTCTATTTTATAGGTAGGACTTAGGAATAGGTGCTCCTTTCCTTCATCATATTCATCATAGGATTTTGTGCTTCTCCCTGGCACTCTATCCTATTCTGACATCATTTGTAGGTCTTTGGGCATCCCCAGGACCTCCTGTTTCTAATTCTGGCAAGATCTGGAGCCCTGGGTCAAGGATGAGGTCATCCCTAACCTAGGTCAAGGTCTAGGTCATCCCTAACCTAGTTCAGAGATGAGGTCATCTTTGACCTCCTTTGGGATTTGATTCCCCTTTTCAAAATTTGGTACTAGAGGGCCCCAAATCAATGTCAAGATTTTAGATCTGAGTGCAGAAGGGTTTTAATTTGAAATTCATTTAATTATTTCCCTCCTTAGTTAGTTATTGTGATTGGACCATAATTCAAGGTGAAATTTGAATTATGGGTCCTCACATTACTCTAGGAGCCTCACCTTGAAACCTCTATATAAAGACTATCATTTGCCTTCATTTTCACACAATAAGGACATGAAACAAGACCGAGCAATTTCATGATCAAGACATCAAGTGGAGACATGATTGATTTAAGCAAGAAAGTGATGGTGAAGTGAAGATGCAAGATTTCAAGAGGATGATATAGAAGATCAAGCCATTTTTTATATCAAGCATTTTTATGAGCACACCATTGTGAACATCTATTTGGAGCAAGAGAGAGATCCTTTCTCCCTTGATCCACCATTATCAATATTCAAGCATTCAAAGATACAACCATGGGGTAGAAATTACAGATTATGAGTTTGGTAGGAGTACTTTAGCCTTGGGTTCTTGGTATGCTTTCTTATCTTATTCAAATCTATGCATTGCTTTCTCATACATATTCATGCTAGGGTTCAATCTAGAGGATTAGATCTTGGCATTACACTTTCAATATACACACACATTCTATTACAACCGACTATTTTTTGAGGTGGAGATCAATGAAATGGGGGTTTGACTAAGGCAAAACCCTATATAGCCACCCCACAACACCATTTTCAGATATCTATAGTTCTTGTTTTGAGAATTGAATTGCAGATCTAAATACCCTTTTCAGCAAACTTCTGAGATCCGTGAACAGATTTTTCATTAGAGTTGTTATGGGTTAAGGAATACCTGTAGTGAAGGGTAGGAGCCTACCCTAGGGTAAGACCTTGCCCTGCTATCTAGGTCAAGGATGACCTGCTTCCAGAAAGACAAAATTTTTCTGGGTTTTCTCTGTTACAATTTTCTGGTCCTAGATCTGGTTGCAAAATCTTTTGAAACTATGCACAGGTTTTAGAAAATAGGTATTTCCAGATTCATTTCCATCATGAGGTATGTATCTTATCTTGAGTAATTTTTAAGCATTTCTAGATTTACATTACTTAGTTAATTCCAATTCAAAGAAAATAAACAAATGAGTAGGTGAATGCTAGATGTATTGATAAATATCCATTTTCAACCTATTCATTTTGGTGAACCCATTTATGACAACTCTTTCTTTTTTTTGGTGTTAGATTTAAATCATGCATGCTTATAAGATTATATTTATTGCATTTATACTTTAGTTTTATTTATATTTCAAAAATACAACATTTTTTTGCAAAATTTCTTTAAAATACAAATACATTTACATTATTCATGCTTTTAGTATTTCTCTGTATTCAACATGTATGATTCTTGTTTTGGGTACTTTGATGAGGCTTTTATTGTACAAGAGGATAGATTACCTAATGAGGTACATTGAAGTGAGGCTGAAAATGGTTTGAATAAGATCTCCATTGATCCTATTCCCATTTCACTCTCCTCCACAACCTCTCCAATTGACCTTTACCATAGGGTGTGCATGGTTACCTTCATGTCCCACTATTTTCAATATTGATAAACCTAAAATGATATATCATATACCTTTGATGATGGTAAAAGGATGTCCTCGCATAACAATTAATGGTAAACCTAGAGATCCTTTGGATTTCTTTGATAACTTTGATTCCATTTCACATGCTTATCGCACATGGAATAACCCTTAGCCTACTATTCTAGTTTCATTACTACCTTCTCAACCTATGCTTCCTCAAGAACCTAGGTTTCCTTCTACCTTTAAGGAGTATAACTTAGTTGACCAATTACGCACTTCTCCTACTAAGATATCTTTATGGGAATTAGTTAAAACTTCCCCGACATATCATGAGGCATTGCAAAAAGCTTTATCCACTCTTCCTACTTCACCTCCTAATCAAGAGAACATTCATTCTATTTTGGATTGTATGCATACTATGCCTTCTGTACCTCCTATTATGTTTTTTGATAATGATTTACCTTCTCTTGAGGTGTAGAATCAATATGATGCTCTTATGGTTGTTGTTTCTATTAATCAGAGTATCATTCGAAGAAAATTAATTGATAATGGATCTGGGCTTAATGTTTGTAGCATGGATATGCTTAAGGCAATTAAGGCTGATCTCACCACTATTCAACCTAATAATGTTCCTATACATGGATTTGATAATATTGCGAAGAGAACTTTGGGCATTATTACCTTACCTATTAAAGTTGGTCCAGTTATCTTAAATACTCCTATTCATGTTATGCCTGGACCTCTCAATTATAACCTTCTTTTAGGAAGACCATGGTTACATACTATGCATGCAGTTCCTTCTACTCTTCATCACAAGGTTAGGTTCATCTATAACAAATTAATGTATACATTACATGTAGATGATGCACCAAATCCTTGCCTAAATGAAGAATATGCTAAAATATCTGAGCCTCTTTAACCAAGTAAAGAGATAGAAAAATAACCAAACATACAACAATCTGAGATAAAACAACTAGAAGCTTCATCTTCTTCTTTGACTGAGGATGATTGGGGGACATTGGATTTTAATCCTACTTTTCTTGGAGAATATAAGGTCTCTGATTTGGAAGTCATGAAGCAACAAAGTGAATTTGAGAAAAATGTTTTTGCTCTTTCTCCACTCTCTGAGGAACTAAAAAGTAATTTTTTTGCCACTTCGATTAATGAAATGATTGAAACTATAAAGCATGATTGTTATGATATTGTAACATATGCTGCTCCTTGGACTCCTTCTGATATGACTAATTGATATGGTCTTGGTTATCATTTTCTTAAGAAATTAGGATTTAATGGGAAAGGATGTGGTAAATATGAACAAAGTATACAAGTACCTTTGGATAATGAAGTTTATGATCATACATATGGATTAGGATTCAATCCTTATAAACAACCATCGGCTTTTCCTCTTAATGTTTATCATATTTGCAGTGGATAGTTGAAATTGGTTAACCCACTTCTCATTGACCTTAATCAAGTACCTACTTTGGGTATTTTTCTTGAAGATGAAGCCTTAATGGAATTTTTAGGGGTTTATGAGGACTTACCTAAGTTCCATCACAAATGATGGAAACCTTACTGTTTAAGTACCGATGCTTATTTGGGGGAACATGATAAACATGATACTCTCCCTTTACTAATGGATTCTTTGATGCAAAGTGATTTGTTAATAACTAAGACTGTTGATATTCAAATAGATGAGAATGATACTGAAAGGATGATAAAAATTAGGAAATGTTTGAATCAAGATTAACACGATCAGTTGGTTTCCCTTTTTCTTGAATTCAAGGACATCTTTGCTTGGACATATTTTGATATGTCAGATATTGATTCTAAGATTTTTACTCATAACATTGTTTTAAAACCAAATATGAAACCTATGAAGCAGAAAATTTGAAAAATGAATCCATGAATTGCTTTATTAGTCAAAGGTGAAATTGAAAAATTATTGGATTTTGGATTTATCCATTCTATTGATTACTCAGATTGGATTTCAAACATTGTGCCTATTTCAAAAGGAGAAAATAAGATAAGGATGTGTACTGATTTCAGAGATTTAAATAAGGTATCCTTAAAGGATGATTTCCCATTACCTAACATCGATATTATTGTAGATTCAACAGAGGGTCATGTTTTGTTATCTTTTATGGATGGTTTTTTGGGATATAATCAAATCTTTATGCCTTCTCAAGATCAATTTAAGACTTCATTTATAACACCTTGGGGAACATTTTGTTGGGTCATGATGCCTTTTGGATTAAAAAATGTAGGAGCAATGTATCAACGAGCTATGACTTTGATTTTTCATGATTACATTCATAAGATCCTTGAATATTATGTGGATGATATCTTAGCAAAGTCTATACAAGGAGAAAATCATGTTACTATCTTACAATAGATATTTGAAAGGATTAGAAGTTACAACATGAGATTGAATCCTAAGAAATGTGTCTTTGGAATTTATTCTAGTAAATTATTAGGATTTATAATCTCTAAGCAAGGCATAGAAGTAGATACTGAAAAGATTGAAGCTATTGTTAATATGCATCCTCAGAATATTTCTCAATTATGAAGTTTACAAGGAAAAATACAAGCTATTCATCACTTTAATTATAATTTAGCAGATCGTACTATCCCTTTTACTTCCTTGCTTAGAAAAGACACCACTTTCTCTTGGAATGAGGAGTGTAAACAAGCTTTTGAGAAATTTAAGGAGTATCTTGCAAATCCTCCTGTCTTGTAGCTGACTAAATTTGATAAACCATTCCATTTGTGTACTTCACAACTCCAAAGGCTGTAAGTGTGTTGTTAGCTCAAAATGATAATGATGGTAAGGAAAGACCTATGTATTACATTAGTCAGACTTTACTTGATTATGAAACAAGATACACAGATTTGGAAAGACAATGTCTAGCTATAGTTTATGCATGTTAGAAACTTAGACACTATCTTATAAATGCTGAAGTCAATGTGATTGTTAAGTTTGATCCTTTGAAACATCTTTTCTCACAAACTAATCTCTCTGGCCATTTGGAAAAGTGGGTGATGTTACTTACAGAGTTTGATTTTAATTTCATGTCTGAGAAATCTATTAAGGGACAAGCTCTAACAGATTATTTAGCTGAAGCTCCTTGTCCTCATTTAGATACATGTTCTACTTCAATGGAATTTCCTATTGATAATATTTTAGCTATTCAATAGGATGACATTTGGGAATTATATTTTGATGGGTCTAAATGTAAGACAGGTTCTGGTGTGGGTATTATCTTGATCACTCCTACAAAAAAACCCATCCCTTTATCATACAAGTTAACCTTTCCTTGTACTAATAACATTATGGAGTATGAAGCTCTTATAGTTGGCCTACGAGTAGCTTCATCCCTTAACATCAGAATAAGAATGATAAAATGACACAATATAAAGATTTAGCTCTTAATGTGTTTTCACAATTCTCCTCTTATATGATTCAAAATCTGCCTAGGAAAGATAACTGACATGTAGATGCCATGGCAAGCGTAGCTTCTTTGGTTTGTCTTGAGAATAATGCTGAAAATTTTCAATTTACTATACAAAATCTTAAAAGCCCTGCAATTTCTAAAAAGATTACCTCTGATTGTTTCAATTTGCATTCAGATGAATGGTATTCACATATTTTTCATTTTTTGAAAGATGGTACTGTATCATCTTAAAATGGAATAACTTCCATGATAAGAGCATTTATCCCTCTAAGTAAGTGGTCTAGGGTCATGTTAAGTGCCTTGATCAGGTCTTTGCATGTATTTGGCTTTCTCCCCGCTTTCCACTTCTTTCCTACACTTGATTTCTTCATTCTAGGTGAAATTAGGGATAGGATCTCAAGGATTCTCCTAAATTTCCCTCTTCCATGGCTCTATTTTCTAGGTAGGACTTAGGAATAGGTCCTCCTAGCCTTCATCATAGTTATCATAGGATTTTATCCTTATCCCTGGCATTCTATCCTTGTCTGATATCATTTCTAGGTCTTTGGGCATCCCTGAGACCTCTTGTCCTAGTTCTGACTAAATTTGGGCCTAGGGTCAAATTTGAGGTTGATCCTAACTAGGTTAGGATTGAGCTTGAACCTAACTAGGTCAAGATTGAGGTCGTACCTGACTAGGTCATTCCCAACCTTGATTTTTCCCCCTTCCTTCAAATTTCCAGAATCCTTGATTTTCGGGCATCGAGCTTTTGGGATATTTGTTTTCCCACCTCCGAGTTAGCCATTTCGGGTTTCGGGATGGTAAATCCTCTAATTCCATTTAATCTAGGTATATTTTCTAAAGGTTAGGACCTAATTGGGATTTAATTCTCCAAGGTGGCCCCTCTAGAGGATTGTTCCCTAGTTCACTATAAAAGGAGGCCTTCCTCTCTCATTTTCACATCACATCTCAAGCAATTTCATGAGTGAGCTCTCAAGTGCAAGCAAGTGAATTCAAGCATTCAAGCAAGTCTTCAAGCATTCAAGTGTTCAAGAATCCATCTTTAAAGGAGATCCATTGTTAGCTATTGAAGGATTCAATCTCTTTGGAGCCCCCTTTGATGATCCATCCTTCTACATTCATTCAAGCCTTCTCATATGCAAAGATCAAATCAAGATTGGTGTTGAAGATCAAATGGAATTGATTGGAGACATCCTACATTCATTCTACATCCATTGAAGCATTCCTACTTGTGGATTTGAGGATTTGAATCCTCTACAAGGACTTCAACATAAGTGAGGTGATTTGTTTCAATTACTTTGTTTATGCACACTATATTTCAATTCGATTTCAAGGTTAATTCCTAAACTGGGGTTTGACCAAGGAAAACCCTTGACACAACAAAAACTCCCATTTTCTTGTAGATATAGGTGGAGAATTTTAGATCTGAGAGTGAATTTGGATACCCTTTTTGATGAACTTCTGAGATCTATGAACAGAATCAAAATCAACCTTCAAATAAAGAATGTAGTATTTGACCTTTTATGAGGGTCAAAGTCGACCTGAGCTCATATTGGAGAAAGATTTTGGGGTTTTCTCTGTCTCGACATTTCCAGTCCAGAACAAGTTGCAGAATTGCCTGAAAGTACACATAGACATCAGAAATTGACATTTTCTAGATCTTCCCTAATTTGAGGTTAGTATTTGTATTTCAATTATTTTAGATTTCAAGCATAATTCCTTTATAGGGAAACATTGGTCTCTCTCTCTTTTTCATATTCTTCATAGATTGATTTGATTGTGCATTAACTTCTTGGTTGATCAAATTTGATCTCTCCTTTGGGAATTTGGATTTAGGAGTGAATCTCATATTTCCCCACACATCTATCTATCCACACACTTACACATATAGAGGTGATTCCAAATTACCTCTATTCATTTTGGTGAACCTGACATACTTATTCTCTTTTCTTTTGTGGAATTGGATGTCTTATTGTGGTTTCCTTTTATCTTGTTAGTATTAGATTTTTCCTTTGTGTTAGATCTTGCATGCTAATTAGATTTCATATCCATGATTTATGTTTTCTTATTTTAGTTCATTTACATTACATTGGTTTATGAGCTTTACTACCACTAGTCCTACTTATAACATTCCAGTTAGAAGAAGTCATAGAGTCATAGGTGCATTTGATCCTGTATCTTCCTCTCCTTTCCTTAGGATCCTAAATGATAACTTGATTCTTCATGATTCTAATCCCACTATAGATAAAAACTCTTCTCACTCATCTCATGATGAGGATGATGCTTTAAGAGTTCCTCCTGAACAATTCCAAAAAATTTCCACTAAACTTGATAAAATGGGTAATTGGCTTATTCAAGAGAACCATAATCAAGATTCCATTCAAGCTATAGAGGGTCTTAAGAAAGTTCTCCATGATACTGATCAATGTGTTAACCTCTTGTGTGGTATTACTCACCTTGTGCATTCAAATGTTAAACCTTTAGTTCAAGAAGCTCAAGATTTAGGGTTGATTCCTCCTATCGCTAGTGTTGAACCTCCTTCTAATCCTTTACCTAGTATTCCCACCTATACTCCTCCTTTGGTGACTGTGATGGTTCCGTCTATTCCTATGAGTGTTCCTCTTGTGTCCCTTCCTACATCACAACCTTCATATCATAATGTTCCTTTTACTTATTCCAATCTGCTTCCAATTGCAGTTCCTAGTGTTCCTCCAGTTGTGTCTTCTATTCATGTAGCTTCTTACACTTTACCTAGTGTGTCTAATGTTGCTACTCCTCTCATTTCCTCTAATGATTCAACAATCATTAGTTTGGCTCAGACTGTGTCATCCTTACAATGACAACTTACTTCCTTAACTCAACACAAATTTAGTATTCCTACATGTGACATGGGAAGTCCCTTGTCCCAGGATATTATTCGTACTCCTGTTCCTTAGTGAGGTGAGATGCCTTGTCTTGAGAATTATAATGGAAAAGGAGATCATGTTCATCATGTTAAAACATTTCAAATCCTTTGTAGTGATTATGCTCACAACCATAGGATTTTAGCCAAACTGTTTGCTAGAACCTTCCATGACAAGGCCTTACAATGGTATTGTTCATTGCCTCCTTATTCTATTGATTCCTTTCCGCAACTTGCTAATGCCTTTATTCAACAATTTCAAAACAACATTGGCCCACAAGTGTCTTTGACTAATTTGATGCATTGTAAACAAAGTGCTAAAGAAAAATTGATTGAATTTATTGGTAGATTTAAGCATTTGTATGCTCAAATTTCCTATCTTGTTCCTAATATGGATATTCAATGTATGTTTATTTCAAATTTGTAAAAGGATATTAGAGATAAAATTTTGCTTACTGAATTTACCTCTTTTCAACAACTTTGTGTAGCACTTCATCATTATCAATTACAAGTGACTCAATTTGAGAGCAACACTCCAATGGCTCTTGTTCTAGTTGATAAGAGTGATGCTACTCCTAATCCAAACAAATTTAAAAAATTCAACAACTATGTCAAGATAAACAGATAAACGAA
This sequence comes from Chamaecyparis obtusa, assembly GCA_027943335.1. Taxonomy (NCBI): domain Eukaryota; kingdom Viridiplantae; phylum Streptophyta; class Pinopsida; order Cupressales; family Cupressaceae; genus Chamaecyparis; species Chamaecyparis obtusa. Next base: position 2,633,961 of record BSBK01000629.1, read on the forward strand.
TGCAGTTGCTAATCAAGTTGTTGCATCTCACAATGCCACTTCTGCATCCACTGCTTTTCCATTAAATCATATGTTTACTCCTCTTTTTGAATCTTTACATGCTATTATGAATAGGTTGTTAGCTACTAATATGATTACTTTACCTCCTATTAAACCTCTTTTACCTGTTACGATTGCCTCTAAATCTTTTGATCAAAATGCTTTTTATCAATATCATCATCAGAATGGTCATGATACTGAGAAATGTTATTCTTTAAAACATAAGGTTCAAGACTTAATTGATTTTAAGGCTTTATCTATTGATAATCTTGATGGTAGTGGGAACAAATCTATCTCTCCTAATCAGAACCTTCAAATCTATACAAACCCTTTACCTACGCATGATACTAATACTATTGCTCAGCCATCTGCTATGGAAATTGTGTATGATTCAAAGATGGATGATCTCAATCATGTTGTTAATCAAGTGGAGCATGTTGTTCAATTTGTATCTCCACCTCAACCTCAACTTCAATCTCAACCTCAGATTCAACCTCTACTTCAATCCCAAACTCGACCAAAACCTAAACCTAAAATGAAAACTTAACCTAAACCTCGACAATAATTTAAGAATAAAAGACCTCAGGAACTTTTGATTACCTTTGATGAATCTAAGACTATTAAAGCTCCTAATGGTCCCCTTTATATTGCTACTAGGATTTCTCAGAAACCTACTCATGGTTGTCTTATTGATCCTACATCCTTAGTCAATGTTATCATTGAAGAAAATATTTTTATGAAAATCTTACAATGTGACTTTTATGATACATCAGATGTGTATATTCAAACTTGCAATGGTTTTCTTTATCCATCCTTTGGTTCTATTACTTTACCAGTTGAACTTTGTGGAAAAATTGTGAACACTACCTTTGTTGTTGTTCCTAGTTCTGATCAATTTCAAGTTAAGCTAGGATTTCCTTGGTTGAATTTCATGCATGCTATTGCTTCACCTATCCATAAGTGTCTTAAGTTCATTCATGATGAAGAATTGAAGATGATTAATCATAGTTTATATCAACCTTCTAGGCCTAGAGATTGTGCTACTCTAGATTTCTTTTGGCCTTCATTACCTAATTCATGTCCTCCTTGACCTGATAATATGTTTCAATCATATCAAGCTTATAAACATCATAAGATTCTTGAATTAAGCATACCTCCTATGGATCTTAATCATGGTCTTTTACCTACACCTTCTATACCTCCTTTAACTATGACTTCTAGCTCTATTAATCAAGTTCCTTCTACCGAACCTATCAAAGATCCTATGATTATTTCTCCTATGGTTAATAATCCTATTGATATTCCTAAAGAACCTATGAAGGATCCTATGATTTTTCCTCCTAGTTCTCAACCTATTTCAAATAAATCAAAACATAATCAATCTGCTAATGAACATTGTAAAAAGTGTCATGCTCATGCTAAAGCTCAAAGATCTTTACTTTCTTTAGAAAAACCTATGAATAATGTGGTAGAACAAATTGTTACTAATAATGATGTTCACATGCATGAATATGATGATTCTATTCATATCTTAGATCCTATTTTGATTAATTTGGATGAAGAAGATACTCTTGATGATACTGATGATGTTAATGATGAATATGAAACTATTGACATTGACATTGATTTACGTAATATGCTTTCCTCACAATTAACTCTTACACCTAGTGTCAAACATTGTGATTCTCTAGAGGATCCTTGTTTGGAATTGGCTATCATTCCTATTGTGTTGGATATAGTCCCTCTTGCGAGTTTCCCACCTTCCCTAAATGATATACAACAAGATGGGAAGAGTAGGCGGCATGCTTGATCGACTTGTGCTTCATGGTAGCTTTGTCATGTGTTTTCCTATTGTACTGTGCTTCTCCCGTAATGTGTTTGATAAATGTTGTTAGATTCTTTTATATGATCCTTATTACTCATTTGGTGCAAGGTGATGAAGGAATCAAAACTGTTGTTCAAATTCTTGTATATGTATCTCTATTCTTCTATGCATTGTTCAATGTTATGTTGTAATTGTGCTATTGTTCGTAAATGTTTCCTTGTGTAATCTGCTTGGATTCAAGATATGGTAGCACTAATTATTTTTGGTCTCCATGTCATGGTCCAAAAAGATTTTCCTTCATATATCTTATTCGATATTTCCTCCTTTGTGATTGTAGTTCTACTTTCTTTGGGGAATGATGTCAATTCATTTGCAATAATATCATATATATTATCTTATGATCATACTGACCCCATGGTAGGTAGATCCCTTCTATGTTCTCTGTATGTTTCTATGAGATTTCCCTTGATTTGTCTTCGTCTGGGGGCATCTCGATGTGGAAACGTAATCAGTGGAGTTGTTTATGTTTCCATTAAAGCCATTGCTCCTGTTAAAGTGTCAACAATGCCTTTAACATGGGGGCATACTCTCTGCTCACCTGTTGCACACACGCACTTTTTGATACACACATATTATGTTTCAAGATACTTTTTTTTTTCCCTTTTTGGATTAGTAACTAATCCTTAAAGCATGGATTTATATTTTAGGATCTATTGATCCCTCCAATTTCAAATACACATATATTTTGATCCCTTAATGTTGTAGGTGTCCTTAAGACTGGATCTCTTTTATTTTTATGTTTATTCTTATGGAATAGAATATTCCTAAGAATGAATCATTGATGGGTTGACTAGTGAGTAGCCACATTCACTAGGTGGTTCAATTCCATCTTTCTAGTTGCACCATTTTCCTGTGTGGTTCACAATGGGACATAAGTTCTCATTGGGTGAGGTAATCACACCTTCTTTCTCTAGAGATGTCTCTCTTATTATGATCTAGGAGTTGACTCCCTAGGGGCTTAAGGTTTCCTTTTTTCCCTTGTATTACGATAATATTATCTTTTCATTCTGATCTCCTTTACCAAGAGTTTGCATCGAGTCCATACTCTTGCTAAAGTGGGGGCTTAATGTATCATCTTAAAATGGAAGCACTTCCATGATAAGAGCATTTATCCCTCTGAGTAAGTGGTCTAGGGTCATGTTAAGTGCCTTCATCAGGTCTTTGCATGTATTTGGCTTTCTCCCCGCTTTCCACTTCTTTCCTGCACTTGATTTCTTCATTCTAGGTGAAATTAGGGATAGGATCTCAAGGATTCTCCTAAATTTCCCTCTTTCATGGCTCTATTTTCTAGGTAGGAATTAGGAATAGGTCCTCCTAGCCTTCATCATAGTTATCATAGGATTTTATGCTTATCCCTAGCATTCTATCCCTATCTGATATCATTTCTAGGTCTCTAGGCATCCCCGAGACCTCCTGTCCTAGTTCTGACTGAATCTAGCCCCAAGGTTAAATTCCAGGTTAATCCTGACTAGGTCAGGATCAATCTCAAACCTAACTAGGTCAAGATCAAGGCCATACCTGACTAGGTTAGTCCCAACCTCAATTTTTCCCCCTTCCTTCAAATTTCTAGAATCCTTGATTTTCAGGCATCGGGCTTTCGGGATATTTGTTTTCCCGCCTCCGGGTTAGCCATTTCAGGTTTCAGGATGGTAAATACTCTAATTACATTTAATCTAGGGATATTTTCTAAAGGTTAGGACCTAATTGGGATTTAATTCTCCAAGGTGGCCCCTCTAGAGGATTGTGCCCTAGTTCACTATAAAAGGAGGCTTTCCTCTCTCACTTTCACATCCATTATTCACATCGCATCTCAAGCAATTTCATGAGTGAGCTCTCAAGTGCAAGCAAGTGAATTCAAGCATTCAAGAAAGTCTTCAAGCATTCAAGTGTTCAAGCATCAATCCATCAAGGAGATCCATTGTTAGCTATTAAAGGATTCAATCTCTTTGGAGCCCCCTTTGATGATCCATCCTTCTACATTCATTCAAGCCTTCTTATATGCAAAGATCAAGTCAAGATTGGTGTTGAAGATCAAATGGCATTTATTGGAGACATCCTACATTCATTCTACATCCATTGAAGAATTCCTACTTGCGAATTTGAGGATTTGAATCCTCTACAAGGACTTCAACATAAGCGAGGTGATTTGTTTCAATTACTTTGTTTATGCACACTATATTTCAATTCAATTTCAGGGTTAATTCCTAAACTAGGGTTTGACCAAGGCAAACTCCCCATACAAAAAAAACCCTCATTTTCTTATAGATACATGTGCAAAATTTTAGATCTAAGAGCAAATTTGGATACCCTTTTTGATGAACTTTTGAGACCTGTGAACAAAATCAGAATCGGCCTTGAAATAAAGAATGTAGTATTTGACCTTTTATGAGGGTCAAAGTCGACCTGAGCTCATATTGGAGAAAGATTTCTAGGTTTTCTCTGTGTCGACATTTCCAATCCAGTACAGGTTGCAGAAGTGCTCAAAAGTACACATAGACATCAAAAATTGACATTTTCTAGATCTTCCCTAATTTGAGGTTAGTATTTGTATTTCAATTATTTCAGATTTCAAGCATAATTCCTTTATAGGGAAACATTGGTCTCTCTCTCTCTTTCATATTCTTCATAGATTGATTTGATTGTGCATTAACCTCTTGGTTGATCAAATTGGATCTCTCCTTTGGGAATTTGGATTTAGGAGTGAATCTCATATTTCCCCACACATCTATCTATCCACACACTTACACATATAGAGGTGATTCCAAATTACCTCTATTCAGGTACTTTTCCTGAATTAGCAACAAGGAACACACGTAATCATATTAGGAAGCTTGCAGTGCATTACATATTTTTAGCAGATATTCTTTACAAACACTCTTATGAAGGATTATTATTAAGATGTCTCAATAGAACTGAAATCCTGATAGCTTTGGTAGAAGCTCATTCTGGTTCTTGTGGTGGGCATTTTGGTGGAAAATCCCTGGTTAATAAATTGCTAAGAATGGGATATTATTGGAAAACAATGGAACAAGATTCTTTCATGTTTGTTAAGAAATGTCCTCAATGTCAACAACATAGTAATTTGATTCATGCTCCTGCTCGTGAGCTTCGTAATCAAGTTTCTCCATGGCTTTTTAGTATTTGGGGTTTTGACCTTATTGGAAAAATCTCACTAGATTCTTCTCAAGGACATACTTATATTCAAACTACTACAGATTAATTCACAAAGTGGGTCGAAGTTGTCCCTCTTCATTCAACAACGGCGGATGTTATTTGTGATTTCATCCTTAATAATATAATAACTTGGGAAACATATCATGTGTATCATTGCATTTCATGATCATTTTACATTGCATACATAGCATAATCAAAATCATACATTTCCATACATTTTCCATAATCAATTACATTTGCATAAACCCATACATTTGAAAGAAATCATTGCATTGCTTACATCCATACATACATTCTATACTACTCATAGCATTTACATCACATGATATCATCATAAATCAAAATATGACAAGTACAAATGAAGTCATAACCAAAATCTCGATCTCATATATATCATATAACTCAAACTAGTCAAGGGTGCACTACTGGAACAAGGTAAAAAAGAATGAGCTCATGTGAGCTATCAGAAGTTAGATTAATATATATGAGAAAAATGGAAAAATATCAGAATATCTAGATAGATTAGCTATTTGCCTGATCCTCTACATCTGCTAGAGGTGGTGGTGGTGCATCAGGCACTACCTTAGCTTGGGGTGCCCTGGCTCCCTCTGAAGCTATCATGTACTAGGAGTATGTCGGTACTCTCTGACCAACATGAAAAATAGCATAATAACCAAACACATAGTATGCAACTTGAGAGGTTTGATGTGTCACCTCTACTTGTAATCTCCTATTATCCTCTCAGAGCTTTGATCATTGTTTGTCAGCCTCTGTGAATCGCTCCTCAAAACAAGCACTCCATACTCTTAGGTCCCTTAGCTATAATCTCAATCGCCTAATAATCTCCTAGGAGGTTTGTGCTACACCCTGATTTGCATCTTCCACGAGCATCTCTGTGTCTCTAGTTGGATGATCAACAGCCACTGCCCTCTACGCCTTACGACATCTCACCTCAACACCAAGGTCAAAATTTGTAACCTCCTATGTAGGATCAAGACCAGTACCTACATACTGCTCAGCACCAAGTACCTCATCTGCACTGCCAAAACTACCTAAAGTACCACTCTCTCCTCTACTCGATCTCTGTAAAACTACAGGCCTACCTGCTATAGAACTACTGGGACAAGGTGGTCTCATATGACTAGATGGTCTCTATGGAGTCATGACTACTCTTGACCTCAGAGGTGTAGGCTAGGGCATTGGAATCTATGCATCTCAGCATCTCTACCCTTGACCCATGGGAGCACCTATCACATCCATAGCCTCCTCCATCAAAGGTATCAACTCTGTGGGATCTGAAAATCTATATATAGATGCTCGGTGAGCCAAGCAACGTATCCATTTGTCACTCTGGCATCTATAACATCTAGACAGTAGTCCCAATCTCTGCCAACATATCCACTGTACTCCTATGTACAAAGAGCATTAAAACTCATATGAGTTCTAGTAGTTTATCATATGACAAACCATGGTTATACAACAATATATATCTTCCCATATGACATATGAGGGGTCCGATGAAATGTCATACGACTCTTGAGTCCCTCTCATATGATTTTCTATGGGTTTTGGGATGACACTCTAAATGAAAGTGAAAATTCGTACGAGTCCCATTGGACAGTCGTATCAGTTTCTATGCATGTGAAAAATTGAAAAATTATAACGTACGAAAAAAGTCCTAAAAATGCTAAAAACATGCAAAAATGGAATTTATGAAGAGGCAAAGAAGTCCACTTACCAGATGCCCATACTGTGGAGGTCTCTAATGTCACCGGTTGTGCTCAAAATGGTGGGAAGAGATAGGTACCTTCATCTCAACCATTTTCTCACTCAGAGGGCTCCACAAAGGTTTCAAAAGTCAAATGTGAATAATGAATTGAAAATGACCTTTTTGACCCTTATATAGCTTTTGACCTAATTTTCAAAAGTGCTCCATTTTTCACAAAAATTGCACCCCTGGCTAATTTCAACATTTTGAACCCATTTTCGGGATCAAAATTGAAATTTGAGATCATTTATATTGTCAAAATAGCAATTTCAAATTTTCAAACCTAGGACAGTCGACTGCTTGTATAATTGACCTTTAATCATCACAGAAATCTAGAATTCAACTTAACTTATTATCTTACATAACACTATCAAAATTTTAACTTGGTCAACCATGGTCAACTATGGTCAAACCTAGTCAAACTTGGTCTCTAGGACCTCTAAACGATGCAAAACATGTTCTTGAACGTGTATAACCACTTCTAAAATCAAGTAACATGCTTCTAAACCATTCAACACTGACTTTTTTTTGTCAGATTTCAATTTTCATCCCGAAGGGGGCATGGTATTGTTGTTACAAGTAGTGGTTGTCATTGCATCAAAAGATCAACTTGTTAATGCCTGATACAACCACTAGACTTATAGAAGACACAGGAGGTAGTTAAGCCATGTCAGGAATCCTGAGGGGAGCACCGACCATTTTTCCAACAATCTCCCCCTCAGCGTTACCTAAGGGGATTTGAACCTATGACCAAGCTCTAATACCACTTGTTACAAGTAGTGGTTGTCGTTGCACCAAAAGCTCAAACTGTTAATGCCCGATACAACCACTAGACTTATAGAAGACACAGGAGGTGGTTAAGCCATTTCATGAATCCTGAGAGGAATGCTGACCATTTTTCCAACAATTTCACATCATTCAAGTCTATTAAATCTAATTATGTCAATCAAATCTTTCCTCAGTAATCAAGACAACAACCACGTCTAGTTGCTAATTCATCAAAAGACCTCATCGCTTGGGGCACATTGCTTGGGGCATATCAAACTCATCGAGATCCATATCAATTTGGTATCCTAATCAATCTTGTAAACTATATTAGCTTTTTGTAACCATTAGTTCATTAGTGTTATTTCCTTCATTCTTTGTAACTGAAGGATTCAGATGTGATACCAATATGATTCCTCTAGACATTCAGGTCAGGAATTAGGTCACTCACTTCTTTGTAATCATAAGGTTCAAAATCAGGCATTTTGATACTTTTTCATAATCAATGGTTCATTGTTTCTATAGTTAACATTATCTCTGGTCAATCAGAACCTAACAGCTTCAATCTTTCAATTGGTTTCTATCTCAGAATCGGTTCATCTTTCAAATCAGTTTCAACATAAAAAATAGATTAATCTTTGAACTACTGCACTTTACACAGTAATTCAAAGAGGGGAAAAATGTAATACCCCAAAAATGGGCTACAGGTTCATTAACCTCTTACATCAACAATTCAATCAAAATCGACATTGAAGTCCTAACCTAAGGCACATATGCACATCATTTTATCAAAAAATGATTTTATCTTAATTCTGCATCAAAGAATATTCCTTGAAATATTCCTTATTTATCCTAATTATCTTTGATTTAATAATTATTTGGTGATAAATCCTATTTATCCTAAAGTTTGATTAATTGAATATTCTGAATATTTAATTAATCAAACTTAATTCTGCCACTTAATTATTTAATTAGATTTAATTATATTTATTTCTAAATTATATTATTAAATTTGACAATAAATCAAAAATCTCGACTGATTGATTAAATTCTTATTTAATTAATTAATGTCAGTTGTCAATGTTTAATAATATAGTTTTTGAATAAAAGTTTGATTTAATAATTGATTAACCCATAAATCAGTTATTTTAAATTTAAAATCAGTTAAGTTGAAGATAAATCACTTTATTTTTAAATTAATTGATAATTATCTATGCACATTTGAAGGAGCAGTTAAACTTTAAATCATAAAATCAATTAAAGTGGTTATCTTTTGGAAACTCAACATTTATTTTCAGTTGAAAATTGATCTAACTTCTAATTTAAGTTAAAAAGCTATTTTTGCATAATTTGCATGATTTTGTGATTTGACATGTTTCTAATTTTTTATTAACTCAAAAATCAACCTGAGTTTATCAAGAGTGATTTATGGTTTTTCTTATGCATCCTCAAGCCCTGGATTTCTATAAAAACAAGGCTCAGCTCTTCACAATTAACGACCCTCGAATTTGCATAATTACTCTGGAAAATTTGCGATTGAAGGATTAAGCATTTGCGACAGGTGATTTGTGAGATCTTTCATTGTTGTTCATAGCTTTACATAATTTTCATATCATAGCATTCATTCATTCATATCATTCTTAGAATAATCTGCATATCATTTCGATTCATTCTAGATTAGATTCATTCAAGTTTTTCATCCTAATTACATACAAAATCCAAAAAAAAAAAAAATTTGCATTCATTCTACATTCATCTTTTTGCATTCAAATCCTTCGTTTAGGTGTTGCATTGTCACTGATTTTGATTTCAATCTGAGAACATCATACTCGCACCTACTAGAAGGTAGTAAATCACCTAGTTATCTTAGTTTCAATTATTTGCAAAATTCAATTTTGCTAACCTCTAATGTTTTACTGAAGTGTTGTGTCCACAATTAGGTACAATTTTCACACACATTTATGGTGCCCACCGTGGGGCCCTGAAATGGGTTTCCATTTCTTTTCTATTAATTTCTATCTATTTTATGTCATTTTTTGATCCATCCTATGATTTTATTCTCTGTCCATACAATTTTCATACGATTTTTGTCATAAACTTGTGCCAGGACTCACTTCGTGTCATACAAAATTTGGCATTTTGGAGGCTCGTATCAGTAACTATAGATTATCATTTGGAGACTTCTTTGTCATGCGCAAAGGTACCCACTATCGTACAAGTTTTTTGAAAGTCATGCCAGAGGTGACCCACTATCGTATGAGATTTGGATTGTCATATGAGAGGTAACCCATTGTCGTATGAGTTTTGGTACCAGGATTCAATTGTTGTTTCAGATTTTTAGGCAGTTTGTCAAATTTGATTTTCATATTTAGACTAATGGCTAACCCTAACAATTGAACTCTGTTGTTTCTGATTTATATTTCCTGATTCTGATTAGGAAAGTGCAATGAAAATTACTAAAATAGGTAAAATCTACTAAGCACGTTGCGAGGAATTCAGGTATTCTTCTATAACTGATAACACTTCAATTTGGACACTTAAAATGAACTCTCTTATGTCAAGCTTGTGTGACTTTTCTTGCTTTCATATCGTAGAATTTAGTTTTTGGGCTATAAAATGAACATAGATTTGCTTTCTGCATATCTGTTACACATAGTAAATAGGCCCCATGAACACTATTTATGGATGATCTCGAGAGAGTTGGCTTCTTTCACTTGTTCACGCATGTGAAGATCTTCTTGATGAAGGATCCCCTTGTAGGTAGGGAGGATACTGGGATTATCTTGCGTTCTACTAGATTTTTGAGTCTTCATCTTTTGATCGATACATTCTCTCTCTGGAGAGATTGATAGACCATAAGTGGTTGACATCATAGATCTTGGTGAGATAATTTTAGTCTTAGCATGTTGGATTAATCTGGCTACTTTGTTTTAGTGAAGTGAAGAGGTTAGGGGATTATGCTCTACTTCCTTTTTACATAGTACCAGAAACCTAGATCCTTGAATCTGATCTAGTCCCCCTATGGTATCTTTTGTGAGTCACCTTTAGAGAGGGTTAACCATAGTGGACATTCCCTTAATTGGGTCAACCACATGGATGCTCAAGTGATAATAGCCATTTTCATTGTGGTAGCAACAACCGCTATATAAATGTCCTTGTGGAGGAAATCTTCACAAGTGTGGTCTCTTGTTGGGCTTTCAAATCTCCCTAGCAGCTCCTGATTAATTAAATTCTTAGACTGTGTCAAAACCCTGATGCACCTAGATTGGAGTTCACCCTCTTGAGATCTTGCAGAGTTAGACCATTACTGCAAACCCTAGCGAGGCCAATTTTTCATTTTCTAGGAATATGTGGGTTATTGAAAAACTTTTTGGAACATACACAAATAGCACTCCTAGGGATTAGCACATTAAGTCACTTGATTGTTCATGCATAGGGTTGCTTTGTCTCCTATTCATTATTTTTAGACATGCTTGAAATCACTTTCTTGTTGTTCTATGTGCTTGTTTATCTACTTGGTTATTAAAAATGAACAATCCCAAAATGAACTTCAAATCTGGATAGAAAGCCTTGCAAACACACTGATTCTAAAAACTGAGAAATTGCAAAAATCTGAAGCAAAATTCCTTTCTAAAGTCAAAAGTCATCCCACAGTCTCAGAAAGTCATACGAGTTTTTCCAAAAGTCATTTCAGAACCCCCTGATTGTCATATGGGAGCCTATACATTTTTGTATGAGCTTTGTCAGAAAAAATCAAGAAATTTAAACCCTGGTGTCAATTGTCATACAATTTTTGTCAACTATCATGCCATAGCTTACCTAGACTTGTACGAGCCTAGAGAAACTCGTATCAAAATTTTTAAAAATTTGTCAGAAGCTTGTCAAATTTGTCAGAATCTAATCTTTGTAGCCTATTTCCAGATTTTGTCAAACAAATCCCTATGTCAGGAACAAAGCAAAAACTAGAAATAATTTGATCATTTACCTAAAGTGGTCTCTTGAGTCTGATTTAGCTTTCTGATTTATCGATTTGAGTCTTTTTCATCTTGTGTCAAAACTTTGTCAACATTAACTTCAATTCAATCTTTGTCTACAAAATGGCTAAGTGTTGTGATCTCGTGTCCGCCATCTTTTGGGCATCTACCCATACTACTAAGGCATAGTATCCTTCATTTACATCCAATCTAATCTTCAATCAATCCAATCTTGACAAGGTTGTTCCATTCGATCTTCTTGAATCAATCCATTCTTCAGTTGTCTTAATCTTTCTCTCTTGCTTCACCTAAGGTTAATGGTGGAAACCAGAGCTTCATCATGAAAACAAAGAGAACAACCTGAAATCTCTTCAGAAGCATCTTTTGTGATCGCTTAGACTATTCACCAATCCTTTGACACATCTAAATTTGCAGAAGAGGAACAAACCAAGGTTCCCAATGACATCACTCTCAACATGGTGTGGATCAAGAACCCACACCTTCTAAAATTTCTTGATATCAAAATGATGATAACTTCAAGAAAATGATGAGGAATTTATTGAAGGAAGACAGAGAAACATACTTCCTAGAGTTGGCTCATCAAGGAGCTAAAATTCCTCTGAACTTTAATGTTGAAGATATCATTACTCATGAGGAAGAAACTCCAATCACTGCTATGATGAAATAGATGCATTCCATGCAAGTCAAGCTTAATAAACTCAAAAAATAGAAGGAACCTAAGGAGTTCTCCATAGAGGCCCTATGCCCTTTTCCATTTGATAAAGACTTGTACATTCCACCATTCCCTAAATGAGTGGAAATGTCTAAATACAATAAGTGTGATGGAAACTCTGATCCTCAAGATCATGTCAGAGAATTCTATACTCAATCTATGGAGTTCATGCATGAACCGACCTACCTAATGTGTCTTTTCCCTCGATCTCTAGGAGGGTCAGCTATTCATTGGTTCTTAAAAATGCCTACTATAATCAAAAATTTTGAGGAGTTAATCAAACTATTTTATCAAAAATACTCCTACAATATCTAGCATCCAGTCACTATGATCAACATCTACAATTTGAAACAGAACTTAGGAGAACCATTCCTAACTTTTCTCAAAAGATGGAGGAAGAATTTTTCTCTATATACTAGACCCATTCCAGAAATTGAGAAGCTGGAAATTTTCATCAACAATATTGTTCCAAAACTCAACTACCATTTGCAAATGCAAAATCATACATCCTTTGATAAAATGGTAGAAAATGCAATCAAAATTGAGAAAGTACTTGTGCAAAAAGGAGACATATCACTTCAAAAGGACAAGTATGAATCTAGATCTAATTCTAAAGACAAATGCAAAAACTGGAACAAGAATAAAGGCATTGTCACCGATGGCATTGTTGATACTATATGTGCCCCATCTAAGGCACCCACTTTCAATCTCACTGTTGGGACCCAAGCCATCAAAACTTTTGAAGCTAAAGCAACAAAATCTAACAAGAAATCATCTGACTATAAACCTTGGGCAATAGATCCTAAATGCAAGTTTACTCCTCTTGGAGAATCCTTGGAATCCACCATGAAAACTCTGTTGGCCAACAACATCATCACCTTTCCAGAGATAAAGGTATTTTATCCTAAACCTAAACCAAAATGGTGGAGAGAGAATGATTTGTGTGACTTCCATCACAATAAGGGTCATAAAACTAATAACTAAATATGCTTGAAACACATCATACAAGACAAAATTGATAATGGAGAAATCATAATTAACAATCATAAAAGCAATAATGACCATACAACATTTACAGAACCATTTCTAAAACATGGTCAAGGAGATTCATCTTCTCAGCCTAAGTCAGTGCTAAATTCAATTATGCTTACTCTAGAAACAATGTTGTCATTAATATGGTTGAACCATGCCTATTTGAGTGTTGCAATGTCATCACAATTGTAAGAAAAGATAGAGATAACCAATTAGCAATGCATTTACTTGATCACAACCTCGGGCACATCTGCAAGGCAAAATCCTAGATTCATCAAATGTCCCTAAGATTCTTTTCAATCTCTCATCTACTTCTAAACTGAAGGCTACCTCTAAATCATCAACTCTTAAAGACACAAGGCCAACATCATACAGTATTGTCCAACAACTCCAGCATACAAATGCAAAAATCTCCATGTTTGAGTTGCTTCAGATATCTCCATCTCATAGAGCCATTCTAGACAAAGCTTTTCTCAGATCCAATGTTCCTGAAAACCTTGATTTAGACAGATTCCAGACTATGGTTGGTCATCTGACATCTCCACAATATATCTCCTTTTCAAAGGAAGATGATAACTCCTTGAGTCATCTGCATAACCAGCCCTTACATATTGAAGTCTTGATTCAAAACCATCATGTCAAAAGCATGTTGATAGATGGAGGCGCTAGTCTCAACATTTGTTCTTACAGCTTGATCACACAGTTGGGATTATCTAAAACTTCCATTGATCCTAAGAAGAAGATAAATATTAAAGCATATGATGAACAAGAAAGATCTTCCAAAGGAACTATTGTCTTACCTATCAGAACATGACCCACTATCAGAGACACCATATGTCAAGTTCTTGATCTACCTTTGGCTTACAACATCCTTCTAGGGAGACCCTAGATACATGAAATGAGAGCTATTCTTCCACATACCATCAATGTGTGAAATTTCCTTATGAAGGAGTAGAGGTGATGATTCCAGTTGATTTATCTACAACTTGCAATGCATTGAAGGAAAGTGTTGATAAACTTGTTCCTAATAACAAAGAATCTTCCACTAAGTAGATAGACATTGCTTCAACATCCAAGATAGAAGAACTTGCTAAAGAAGTCAAAATAAAAGACAATGGTATGGGAGAATACACAATGGAAACCATTTTACCTCTCACATCTCTCCCATTTTCCCCTAAATCTTATGGACAACCTTCTGACAAAGTGAAACCTATAGCTAAAGAATCACAGGTCATATTCAATGGAAGCTTTGTCATGGAACAAGTATCTAAACAAGAGTTTGAGGAGGAAAAAGCTATGCTTGCATGGTTATACAAGGATGAGTCTCAATCCCAATCAATCCAAAAATGTGACTCCACTTCAAGCAAAATTCCTCAGAAGTCATATGGACCAGGAGACAAATTGATCACAAAAATGGGATATACTAGAAAAGGGACTCTAAGACTACAAGGTAAGGGTCTTCTATCACCTCTTGATCATCGTGGCCAAAAAAACAAGAATACAATAGATCTAGGATATAAGAAGAAGCCTTTCTATCTTAGCAAAAAATCTCCACATGTCTTAGAATAGATTGAACTGTCAACAACAATTCAACCAAAGGAAGAAACACCACAATTTGATAGTGATGATTTAGACACTACTAATGAGCTCATTCCTTATGAGAATTTTCCCAAAGAAATACTAGACCTCCTCAAAGATGAAGAGAAAACTAAGGAGAACATCAATGTAGTAGAAACACAAGAACCTACTATGGAACAAAAGAAAGTTGTACCACAAGAACCAACTGATCTTGAGGAAAACCAAATAGACAAGGAGGAAGGTGGTAGCTATTCTGAGATAGATTCTCATGAGTATGAATTCAAATCACAATCTCAGGGTAACCCTTCTTGGGGTATTCATCCTGACTTTACACACGTTCTCAGATTTCCTAGAGGCATAGATGAGGAATCAAATGGCTATGAATGGGGACTCATTCCAGAGGAAGATGAGCTTATCACAGAAAAACATATTGATGTTATTCACCAATATGCACCTAAACCCAACATGATTCTAGAGTGAAATGATGAACTTAACGAATCTGATTCACCTATGGTTGAAATGGATTCCCATAATGACATTGAGCCTATTCATGAATTGAATGTTTTGATTTGTAATATCACCTTCGAACTTGAGAGTCGGGTTAGGACCAATGATGATAGATCCATATCTATAAACAATATTTCCCAATCTTTCACCACTTTGACTATCCGACATCCCGAACTTCTTGACCAAACCTCCATGAATCTGAGCCAAGGTATCTATACTTTTCCAAATGACTATGCCCTTGCTTTCTATTTCAATGTAGTTGAACCTATTATGACTTCCATTAGTGAACTGAGCATTAGCATGATGGAGTCAGACATCAAGTATCTTAGTCAAAAGAATAATAATAAAAAGAAAAAGAAAAGGAGTTCTAAGGGTGAAAACCACTTTGTGGCAGTCTCAGAACCTACAAAAGTAAAAATAAAAGATGTATCCAAAGGTGAAAACCTCTCTGAGGTGCCTAAGGATGAGATATTTGATGTCCTTTTGAGTCATTTACATGACAAATCTCTTGTACTAATTAAGCCCACTCAATCTATCAACTTGGGAACAACAAAAGAACCATAGTTGATCCATGTAGCACAATCCTTATCAGAAGAAGAAAAGCAAAAATTTACCACATTCCTAATAGAAAAGAATATCAACTTTGCATGGAAGTATTCAAATATGCCAGGGTTGGATCTTGATCTTATAATGCACCATTTATCTATAGCTCTAAGCATCAAACTTGTTAAGCAAAAATTGAGAAAGATGCATCCACATGTTACACTCTTGGTCAAAGTTGAATTAGAGAAACTGCTAAAAGCCAGATTCATCCATGTTATTGATTATGTTGAATGGATCTCAAATATTGTACTTGTATCAAAACCAAACAAGTATATAAGAGTATGCACATATTTTAGAGATGTAAACAAAGCATGTCGTAAGGATGATTTTCCACTACCTAACATTGATATGATAGTGGACATGACTGTGGGTTTCGAGATGTATTCTTTAATGGATGGTTTTTCTGGATATAATCAAATCAAAATTGCTCTAGAAGATCAAGAGAAAACTACTTTCACATGTGTGTGGGCAACCTTCTGTTGGAATGTCATGCCATTTGGTTTGAAGAACACAGGTGCTACATATCAGAGAGCTATGACATCTATTTTTCATGACATGATGCATCAAAATATGGAGGATTATGTTGATGATACTTTAGAAAAATCTATGATAAGATCTGAACATCTAAATGATTTGAGAAAAATACTAGATTGAATGGAGAAGTTTAGTCTCGGACTGAACCCTAAGAAGTGTGCTTTTGGTGTCACTTCTGGAAAGATCTTAGGCTACATTGTTTCAAAGAAAGGAATTGAAGTAGATCCAGCTAAGGTCAAAGCTATCATGGAGATGCAACCTCCCAAGAATATCAGTCAAATGAGAACATTACAAGGGATAGTACAATCTATTAGACACTTCATATCTTGGCTAGCAGACATATCACAACCTTTCACAAAGACATTATTACATAAAGGTGTGACCTTTGCATAGAACGGGGAATGTGAAAAGAACTTTAATCATATCAAGAAATATCTATCAAATCCTCCTATTTTGATGCCTCCTATTCAAGGAAAACCATTGTTTCTTTATGTCTCTACTACATATACATCACTGGGGGCATTGCTAGCACAACATGATGAGAACAAGAAGGAAAGAGCTATATACTATATCAATAGATCATTGGTAGCATATGAGAAGAATTATTCAATGATTGAGAAATCTTTTCTAGCTGTGATCTTTGCATCATAAAAATTGAGAAACAACATGTTAGATCATACCACACATTTGGTAGCTAAGATTGACCCACTAAATTACCTACTAAGCAAAGCTTCCCTCACAGGTAGACTAGCTAAATGGGTGATGTTATTAAGTGAATTTGACATTGAATATGTTGAAAGAAAAGCTATCAAAGGCCAAGTTATTGTTGATCAACTAGTTGACACACCTTTTTTTGATGATACACCAATGAAAATGGAATTCCTAGATTCTTCTATCATGAATCTTTCTTCTAGAGCATGGAAGCTATTCTTTGACAGCTCCTATACACAAAATGGATCTAGAGCAGACATATTGTTCATCACTCCTCAAGGATACTCAATCCCTAAAGAATTCAGAATAAAGTTTCCTTGCACAAACAATATTGCTGAGTATGAAGCCCTTCTTAATGGCATAAAAATAGCAATTGAGTGGAGAGTGACAAAACTACACATTCATGGAGACTCACAACTTGTAATTGTAATACCCCAAAAATGGGCTATAGGTTCATTAACCTCCTATATCGACACATCGAATGAAATCGACATCAAAGTCCTAACCTAAGGACATCAGCACATTATCAAATCTTAATTGATCATCCTAAATTCTGCATCGGGGGATATTCCTTATTCCTATTTATCCTAATTATCTTTAATTTAATGATTATTTGGCGATAAATCCTATTTATCCTAAAGTTTGATTAATTGAATATTTTGAATATTTAATTAATTAGATTTAATATTGCCACTTAATTATTTAATTAGATTTAATTATATTTATTCCTAAATTATATTATTTAAATTTTGATAATAAATCAAATATCCTATGAATAATTGATTAAATTCTTATTTAATTAATTAATGTCAATTGTCAAATTTAATAATATAGTTTTTGAATAAAAGTTTGATTTAATAATTGATTAACCCATAAATCAATTGTTTTATTTTTAAAATTAGTTAAGTTGAGGATAAATCATGTTATTTATTTATTTAATTCATAATTAATTATGCACATCCAAAAAGTAGTTGAACTTTAAATCAGAAAATCAATTCAATTTGTTTTAAAAATAAACTCAACTCTCTTTTGAGTTGAAAGCTGATCTCAACTTTTGATTTAAATTAAAAAGCTATTTTTGAATGATTTTTTGTGAGTTAACTATCTTTAATTCCTTGTTGACTCAAAAATAAACCTGAGTGATTTATGGCTTTTTCCATGCATCCCCAAAGCCCTGGATTTGTATAAAATCAAGGCTCAGCTCTTCATAATTCATCTCACAAGTTTGCATACTTACTCTACCAAAATCAATCCATGAATTTGCACAATCATGCTAGCGAATTGATATCTGAAGAATTGAAGCTTCTTTGCAAATCAACAACTTTTGTGAGATCAATCTTGTTTTTAATCATTTTTAGTTTCATATTTAGCATATCATTGTTAGCTTAATTTGTATATCAGTTTTTCATCTAGAATAGATTCATATTAGTTTATTTCATCTTATTGCACAAAAAATACAAAAAATATAGATTAATTTGCATTCATCTCATATCTAGATTCTGCATTCAAATCCTTCGTTTAGGTGTCATCAAGGTCACTGATCTCAGTCCAATCTGAGAATACATACTCACATCTACTAGAAGGCAGTAAATCACCTGGTTAGATTAGTTTCCATTTCATTGCATGATTTTGATTTAAGCTAACCTCTAATGTTTTACTAATGTGTTGTGTCTACAGCTAGGTACAAAATTCACACACACATTTCTAGCACCCATCGTGGGGCCTTGAAAAAGGTTTCCATTCAATTTCTATAAATTTCTATCATCTTCTTGTTGTTTTCTATTCCAAGCTATGATTTTTAATTTATGTCCATACAATTTTCGTATGAGTTTTGTCAAAAACTTGTATCAGGAGATACCCACTGTCGTACGATAGTTTATTTGATCGAGGATCATATCATTAGAAACATAGTGTCATTTGGAAGCTCTATTGTCATATGATCGGATACCCATTATCGTATGAGTTTTTGGACTATCATCTAGGAGGTGACCCTCTGTCGTATGAGTTTTAGTGCTAGGTTTCAATTATCATTTCACTTTTTTAGCCAGTTTTCTAGATTTGGACTGACAACTAACATTAACAATTGAAATTTGTTGTTTCTGATTGATTTCTACTAATTTTGATTGGGAAAAGCATGAGAGTTGCTAAAAAATAGGTAAAAATCTACTAGGCATGTTGTGAGGAATTCAGGTAATCTTCTTAGTTGATAACATTTCAATTTGGACTAAAACAAACATCTCATGTGTCTGGCTTGTGTGACCTTTTATTGCTTTCATATCACAGACTTCATTTGGGCTATAAAAATGAACATAGATTTTCTTTTCAGCATCTTTGTTACACATAGTAAATAGGCCCTATGAACACTATTTGTGGTTCTTGAGAGAGTGGGTTTCCAGTGAAACTCTTCTCAACGAAGGAACCCTTGTAAGTAGGGAGGTTACTAAGAGCGTCTCACGTTCTACTAGATTTGTGCATCTTTAGCTTTTGATTGATACATTCTCTCTCTGGAGAGGTTGATAGATCATAAGTGGTTGACATCATAGATCTTTGTGAGATAATCTTGGTCTTAGTGTGTCGGATTAATCTATCTGCTTTGTTTTGGTTAAAAGTGAAAAGGCTAGAGGACTATGCTCTACTTCCTTTTTGGGTAGTATCAGAAACTCAGATCCTTGAATCTGGAACCAGTCTCCATGTGGTATCTTTTGTGAGTCACCTTTAGATACGGTTAACCATAGAGGACATTCCCTTAATTGGGTCAACCACGATGACGGAACCTCAAGCGGTAATAGCCATTTTCACCATGGTAGCAATAGTTGCTATATAAATGTCCTTGTGGAGGAAATCTTCACAAGTGTGGTCTCTTGTTGGGCTGTCAGATCTCCCTAGCAGCTCCTGATTGATTAATTTCTCAGACTGTGTCAAAACCCTGGTGCGCTTGGATTGGAGTTCACCCTCTTGAGATCACAAAAGTTGCAGAGTCAGACCATTACTAAAAACCCTAGTGAGTCCAAATTTTCATTTTCTAGGAATATGTGCGTTATTGCAAAACTTTTTGGAACATACACTGTTAGCACTCCTAGGGATTAGCACAATTCAATCACTTGATTGTTCATGCACAGGGTTGCTTTGTCCCCTGTTCATTGTTTTCAGATGTGCTTGAAATCACTTGCTTGCTATTTTGCATGCTTGCTTATCTATTCGATTATTGAAAACAAATGAATCCGCTACAATCTTCAAATTTGGACAGTGAAATTTGCAAACAATCTAAAATTAAAAACCTAAAAAAATTGCAAAATTTGATGTCAAACACCTTTTTGTAGTCAAAAGTCATCTTGTAAAGTCAGAAAGTCGTACAACTTTTGGCTATTGTCATTTCAAGACCCCCTAATTATTGTATGCTATCTGGTATATTGTCATACAAGTCTTGCTACCAGTCAATTCAAAAAAGTCAAAAACCTTGCTATCAACTATCGTGTAAGTTTTGCAATAGTTGTATGAGTTTGTCAATTGTCATTTCATACCCTACCCACTGTCGTATGAGCCTGTAGAAAGTCATTTGATCAATTTTGAAAAGTTGCCAGAAAGTTGTCAGAATTGTCAGATACCCAGCCTTTTCAGCCTATTTCCAGAATCTATCAAATAAATAACTATGTCAGGAATAGAGCAACAACTACTGAGAATCCAATCATATTACTAAAGTGGCCTTTTGAATCTGATTCAGCCTTCTGTTTAATCGATTTGAGTCTTTTTCATCTTGTGTCAAAACCTTGTCATAACTATCAATCTTCAATCCACTTTCAAAATGGCTAAGTGTTGTGAACTCGTGTCCGCTGTCTTTTGGGCATCTACCCATACATCTAAGCCACAGTATCCTTCATCTAAGTCCAATCTAAGATTCAATCAATCAAACCTTGACAAGGTTGCGTCATCTGATCTTCTTGAATCAATTCATTCTTTAGTTGTCTCCATCTTATTCTTTTTCTTCACCCAAGGTTAATGGTGGAAACTAGAGCTTCCTCACATAAGAAATTAGGAGAAACATTTCATACCTTACCTTTGACTCATATCTAGGGTCCAACTCTTGAACAACTCTACAATTTTGGTCTTTACAAAGATGACAATCTTGGGAACTTTTGATTAAAAACTAGTTACATACCTCCACCATCAACTCACGAAGGAAATCAACAAACTCCTCCTTGATCTATCCCAGGGAGTCCTAAAAATCCTACCATGTCTCAAGCAGGGACAAACCATGGCTCTCAAAGAGCTTAATCTCAACATGGTGCAGATCAGGAACCCACACTTGAAGAAATTGCTTGGTACCAAAATGATGATGACTTCAAAAGAACGATGAAGCATTTCTTGAAAGAAGATAGAGAAACATACTTTTTACAATTAGCTCATCAAGGAGCTAAACTTCCTCCCAACTTTAATGTTGAAGATATCATTACGCATGAGGAAGAAACTCCTATTTCAGCTATGATGAAACAAATGCATGCCATGCAAGTCAAACTTAATAAACTTGAGAAAGAAAAGGAACCCAAGGAGTTTTCCATGGAGACCCTATGTCCTTTTCCATTTGACAAAGACTTGTACATGCCACCATTCCCAAAAAGAGTGCAGATGCCTAAATATGATAAGTATGATGGACACTCTGATCCTCAAGATCATGTCAGATAATTTTGTACACAATCTATGGAGTCCATGCATGAACCAACCTATCTGATGCGTCTCTTTCCTCGATCTCTAGGGGAAGTAGCCATCCATTAGTTCTCTAGATTGCCTTCTACTATCAAAACTTTCAAGGAGTTGATCAAATTGTTCTATCAAAAATACTCCTACAATATTCAACATCTGGTTACCATGATCGACATTTGCAATCTCAAACAATATCTAGGAGAACCATTCTTGACATTTCTCAAGAGATGGAGGAAGAAATTATCTCTATATGCTAGGCCTATTCCAAAAACTGAGAAAATGGAAATCTTCATCAATAATCTTGTCCCAAAAATCAACTACCCTTTACAAATGCAAGATCATACATCTTTTGATAAGATGGTAGACAATGCGATCAAAATTGAAAAAGTACTTGTGAAAAAAGGAGACATTACACTTCAAAAGGACAAGTACAAATCAGGATTTAGTTTTAAAGAAAAGAACAAAAACTAGAACAAGAATAAAGGCATCATCATAGATGGTGTTGTTGATACTATCCCTACCCCATCAAAGGCACCAAATTTCAATCTAACCATTGGTACCCAAGCCATCAAAGCTTCATAACAAAAGGTGTCCGAACCATCTCAAAAGAAGCCAGAATACATTTCTTGGTCCGCTGATAATAAACAATAGTTCACTCCTCTTGGAGAATCTTTGGAATTATCTATGAGAACTATATTGGCTAATGACATCATCTCTTTGTCTGAGATCCAACAATTTGATCCTGACCCTAAGCCAAAATGGTGGAGAGAGAATGAATTCTATGATTTCCATCAGGGTAAAGGTCACAAAACTAATAATTGCTTGCACTTGAAGCATACTATTCAAGATAAAATTGATAATGGAGACATCACGATTGAAACTCATAAGAGCAATAATGATCATACAACATTCACAAAACCATTTCTGAAACATGGTCAAGAAGTTTCATCTTCTCAGCCTAATATGGGGGCAAAGGTCAATTATGCTTACCCTAGAAATAATGTTGTTATCAATATGGTTGAACCCTATCTCTCTGAGCATTGCAATGTCATCACAATTGTGTGAAGGGATAGAGATCATCCTTTAGCTAACACAATTACTCAATCACAAGCTCGAGCACATCTGAAAGGACAAATCCTAGATTCATCAAATGTCCCTAAGAGACCCTTCAATCTTTCTTCCGCTTCCAAACAAAAGGCTACATCTAAATCTTCCAATCCTAAAGATACGAGGCCAACATCTTATAGAATTGTTCAACAACTCCAACACACTAATGAAAAAATCTCCATGTTTGAGTTGCTTTGAATATCTTTGGCTCATAGAGCTATTCTACACAAAGCATTGCTCAGATCCAATGTTCTTGATGACCTTGATTTAGACAGGTTCCAGACTATGGTTGGACATCTTACAACTCCACAATATGTCTCCTTTTCAGAAGAAGATGACAACTCCTTGAGTCACCTGCATAACCAACCCTTGCATATAGAAGTCTTCATCCAGAACTGTAGAGTCAAATGTGTGTTGATAGATGGGGGCACTGGCCTAAACATTTGTTCTTACAGCTTGGTCACACAATTGGGATTTTCAGAATTGGCTATTGATCCTAGAAAGAAAATAACTATAAAAGCCTATGATGAATAAGAAAAATCTTCTAAAGGCACCATTGTCTTACCTATCAGAGCAAGTCCGGTTATCAGGGATAATATATGTCAAGTTCTTGATCTACCTTTGGCTTACAACATTCTTCTAGGGAGACCATGGATACATGAAATGAAAGTTATTCTTTCTACATTCCACCAATGTTTGAAATTTCCTTATGAAGGAGTAGAAGTCACTATTCCAATGGACATATCCACCACTTGCAATACATTGAAAGAAAGTGCAGATAAACTTGTGCCTAATAATAGAGAATCTTCCATTAAGTCAACAAAAGAAGCATCCACATCTAAAATGGAAGACATTGCAAAAGAGGTCAATATCAAAGAAAATGGTATGTTAGAATATACTATAGAGCCAGTGTTATCTTTGACATCTCCCCCTATCTCACCTAAGTCTTATGGATAGTCTTTAAAATAGGCTAAACCAAACTCTAAAGAACCTCTTGAGGCATATAAAAGAAATTTTGTGGCAGAACAAGTCTCCAAGCAAGAAATTGAAGAAGATGAAGCTGTGCTTGCATGGCTATACAAGGATGAACCTCAATCTCAAGTTGTTCAAACTAGTGACTCTACAGTATCCAAAATCCCTTCTAAATCATATGGCCCAGGGGATAAATTGATAGCTAAAATGGGATATCTAGGTAAAGGACCTCTAGGGATCAGAGGAGAAGGTCTTATGACACCTATTTCACATACTGGTAGGGCAAACAAAGATATTGTTGGCTTAGGCTTTAAAAAGAAACCCTTCCACCTCAAAGGTAATTGTTCTCATGTCATAGAGCAGATCACACCAGGAGAACCCCTTCTTAAGAAGGAAGAAACTGAACCATCAAATAGTGATTCAGATAGCTCAGAACTTATTCCTTATGAGCATTTGCCTAAGGAAATCAAAGATCTCCTTGAAGTTGAAGATGATCCAATAAAAAGAATC
This sequence comes from Chamaecyparis obtusa, assembly GCA_027943335.1. Taxonomy (NCBI): domain Eukaryota; kingdom Viridiplantae; phylum Streptophyta; class Pinopsida; order Cupressales; family Cupressaceae; genus Chamaecyparis; species Chamaecyparis obtusa. Next base: position 2,658,551 of record BSBK01000629.1, read on the forward strand.
AATGTAGTAGAAATAAAAGAACCTACTATAGAGCAAAAGATAGTTGCAACACAAGAACCAGCTAATCTCAAAGCTAATCAAATAGACAAAGGGGAAGGTCCTAGTTATTCTGAGATAGATTCTCATGAGTATGAATTCAAATCAGAATCTGAGGGTAACCCTTCTTGGGGTATTCATCCTGACTTTACTCATGTTCTTAGATTTCCTAGAGGCATAGATGAAGAATCTAATGACTATGAATGGGGAGTCATTCTAGAGGAAGATGAGCTTATCATAGAAAAACGTGTTGATTTTATTCACCAATATGCACCTAAACCCAACGTAAGTCTAGAGCGAAGTAATGAACTTAACGAGTCTAATCCACCTATGGTTGAATTGGACTCCCACAATGACATTGAGCCTATTCATGAATTGAATGTCTTAAGTTGTAATATCACCTTTGAACTCAAGCATCGGGTTAGGACCGATGATGACAGATCCATATCCATAAACACTATATCCCAATCTTTCCCCACTTTGACTATCCAACATCCTGAACTTCTTGATCAAACCTCCACAAACCTGAGCCATGGTATTTATACCTTCCTGAATGACTATGCCCTTGCTTGCTACCTTAATGCAGTTGAGCCTATGAGGACTTCCATCAATGAACCAAGCGTCAGCATGACAGAGTCATACATCAAGTATCTTAGTTAGAAAAATAAGAAAAAAAATAAAAAGAAAAGGAGTTCTGAGCGTGAAAACCACTTTGTGGTAGTCTCAAAACCTACAAAAGTAAAAATAAAAGATGTATCCGAAGGTGAAAACCTCTTTGAGGTGCCTAAGCATGAGATATTTGATGTCCTTCCAAGTCATGTATAGGATAGATCTCCAGTTCTAATTGAGCCCACTCAATCCATCAACTTGGGAACAACAGAAGAACCATAGTTGATTCATGTAGCACAATCCTTATCAGAAGAAGAGAAGCAAAAATTTACTACATTCTTAATAGAGAAGAAGATCAACTTTTCATGGAAATATTCAGGTATGCTAGGGTTGGATCCTAATCTTATAATGCACCATTTATCTATAGCTCCAAACGTCAAACCTGTTAAGCAAAACTTAAGAAAGATGCATCCTCACATTGCACTCTTGGTAAAAGCTAAATTAGAGAAGATACTAAAAGCCAGATTCATCTGTGTTATTGACTATGCTGAATGGATCTCTAATATTGTACCTATTTCAAAACTAGATAAATCAATCAAAGTGTGCACAAACTTTAGAGATGTAAACAAAGCATGCCCTCAGGATGATTTTCCACTACCTAACATTGATATGATAGTGGACATGACTGTGGGTTTCGAGATGTACTCCTTAATGGATGGTTTTTCTGGATATAATCAAATAAAAATTGCTCCAAAGGATCAAGAGAAAATTTCTTTCACATGTGCATGGGGCACCTTCTGTTGGAATGTCATGCCATTTGGGCTTAAGAATGTCGGTGCTACATATCAGAGGGCTATGACATCTATTTTCCATGACATGATGCATAGGACTATGGAGGATTATGTTGATGACACTTTAGAAAAATCTATGATCAGAACTGAACATCTAAATGACTTGAGCAAGATACTAGACAGAATGGAAAAATTTAGTCTCAGACTACATCGTAAGAAGTGTGGTTTTGGTGTCACATCTGGAAAACTCTTAGGATACATAGTCTCAAAGAAAGTCATTGAAGTTGATCCAGCTAAAGTAAAGGATATAATGGAGATGCAACCCCCAAATAATATTAGTTAGATGAGAACATTGCAAGGGAGAGTTTAATCTATCAAAAGATTCATATCACAGCTAGCAGACATATCACAACCTTTTACAAAAATATTACATAAAGGTGTGACCTTTGCATGGAATGAAGAATGTGAGAAGAACTTTGACCATATCAAATAATATCTATCAAATCCTCCTATCTTGATGCCTCCCATTCAAGGGAAGCCTTTGATCTTATATGTCTCTGCAAAAGATACATCACTAGGCGCATTGCTAGCACAACATGATGAGAACAAGAAGGAAAGAGCTATATACTATATCGGTAGAACATTGGTTGCATATGAGAAGAACTATTAAATGATTGAAAAAGCTTATCTAGCTATGATTTTTGCATCATAGAAATTGAGACACTACATGTTAGCTCATACCACACATTTGGTAGCTAAAATTGATCCACTCAAGTACCTACTAAGAAAAGCTGCCCTCACGGGTAGATTAGCCAAATGGGTCATGCTCTTAAGTGAATTTTACATTGAATATGTGGAAAGAAAAGCTATAAAAGGATAGGTTATTGCTGATCAATTGGCAGATGCACCTATGATTGATGATACACCAATGCAAATGGAATTTCTAGACTCCTCTATCATAACTCTTTCTTCTAGAGAATGGCAGTTATTCTTTGATGGCTCCTATACACAGAATGGATCTGGCACAGGCATCTTATTTATCACTCCTCAAGGATACTTAATTACTAAAGCATTTAGATTAAAGTTCCCTTGTACAAACAATATTGCTAAATATGAAGCCCTTTTGAATGGTATGAAATTAGCAATTGAGTAGAGAGTAACAAAATTACACATTCATGGAGACTCACAACTTGTAATCCATCAAGTCAATGATGTGTACCAAACTAAGATGAAAAGCTCATTCCTTATAAGAGATTAGTAGATGATTTAAAGAAGTATTTCATATCTATCTCATTTGAGCAAATTCCTAGAATAGAGAACAAGGCTACCAATGCAATGGCAATGCTATCTACTCTATTACAGTAGCCTGAACATGAGCTACACTATGAGTTCCTGGTGCAAGCACTATCTTATCCTGCATATGATTCCCCTGAAACCCGTATGATCTGCACTATTGTTGGTCATGATTCATCTAGATATAAAAACATTTTTTCCTATCTCAAAGACCAAATCATTCCCGATACCTTCAACCACCATGAAAAGAGATACCTTATTTGTAATGCCTCTGAATATGTCATCATTGGTCATGATCTTTACAAACGAGGTCTAAATGGTATGCTACTTAGATGTTTAGAAGAGGAAGAGTCTCAACATGCATTAGAGGAAGTCCATGATGGTATTTTTGGGTCACACTTGAATGTTTTAACACTAACTTGAAAACTTATTAGGGCTGGGTACTATTGGCCTGAAATGGAGAAGGATGCAATCAAGTTTGCTAAGAATTGTCAAAAGTGCCAAGTACATGGCAACTTAATTCATGCTCCGGGGAGAGATCTAATTCCCTTCACAACATAATGGCCTTTTCATCAATGGGCCTTTGATCTTATCGGAGCTATACATCATCATTCTTCTAATGGACATACCCATATAATGACAACTATAGATCATTTTACAAAATGGGTAGAAGCAGTCCCTTTGACACAAGCAACTGGTAAGCAAATATCTATGTTCATATTGAACTATATCATATGCAGATATGGGATACCTCATTCCATAATCACAGATAATGGTGGACAATTCAAAAACAAAGATCTAGATGATTTATGTGCCAAATTCAAGATTACACAACATTGGTCTTCTATTTACTATCCTCAAGGGAATGGACAAGCAGAAGCTTCTAACAAGAATCTATTGAAAATCTTGCACTGTACAGTTAATAAAATAGGAAGAGACTGGCATCTCATGATCAATCCATCTCTCTGGGCCTACAGAACAAGTATCAGAATGCTTACTGTGGCTACACGTTTCACTTTAGTTTATGGGTCTGAAGTGGTACTGCCTATTGAGGTTGAAATCCCATCACTAAGAATCAAAATGCATGGTTTAGTAGCTAATGATGACTACAGAGTGTTTAGGTTGTAAGAACTTGAACTACTAGATGAGCACACACAAGTAGTGTATGATCATCTCAGAGTATATCAGAAGAGAATGTCTAGAGGCTACAATAAGAAAGTCAGACACAGAGAATTTCAAGTTGGTGATCTAGTCTTGAGAGAGAATCCTAAAAATCAATCACATCGAGAACACAAGGGAAAGTTTGAACCCAACTGGATGGGTCCCTTTGTTATCACTGCTACTTTTGGCTCTGGTGCCTATCAACTCTCAATGACTGAAGGAGAATAGCTCTGAGAACCAATCAATGTTCTCCATCTGAAGAAATTCTATGCCTAAGGCATTCAGTCTATGGTAAAATGTCATAAAAAAAAATCTTTAAAATTGGAAAAAGTCTTGAAAAAATGAACATCTTGGTGAAAACCTAGCAATGGGCACCTTGATGATTCACAAAAAAATCAAATAATATCAAAAGTACAAAAAAAAATCAAAATATGAAAAGTACAAAAAAAAAATTGAGAAAAAGAAAAAGTGCCTTGGTGAAAACCTAGAAACAGGAGCCTTGGTAGCAAAAATAGAATCTCTGCCAAGATGGTGAACACTCAGAAAATGGGTGCCACTTGTTTCAAAATGCTCCATCTATCAGTGCAATCTTGGTCTTTTCCAGCTTTCAATCTTTCTTTAGTTTGTACATATATCTTGGTTTGTTCCCGCATTCCTATTTTCAATAAATCAGTCTATACACCAACCAGCTAAAGTGTATGTATCCTATCAATGCTTAACACTTAGGGGAAATCAAAGTCATATCCTATGGCCTCCAATGTATCTTAGACATATCATATCCAATCAGAGTCCTTTGAAGCTTCATCCGAGTCAGTCAATCAGTCTCGTCTTCAGAAAGGATTTTGCATCTACAACAACGCAATCAAACATGAAACACAAATTGAAAATAATCTATGCTTTTTACATGCTTTTATCTCCTTGTATGCTTACTGATTCACATTGAGATCTTTGCATATTGCATCCCTTTGAGCTCTTTGATGATGTCCTTTATAGGATTTAGAGAGTGATGACTAGGGGCATAATATTTTCTTTGTTTTCTTCTTGTATGTGAAAATCTAACAACTTTGGAAATTTTGGATTGAAATGGTGTCCGATTGTAAGAGCCTCTATCTTGAATTGGATGGCCATGCGTACCTCAACCATTGACACCCAGAAAATTCAAGGAATTTTGATCTAACTATTGTCTTTTTGAGTGAATTCTTTCTCCTATTGTGAAACGTGATCTTGCCTAAGGATGTGAATGATAAAGGGTCACTACGGGTAATTCACACTGGATTTAGAAGGATCTCTTGACTTCTTGATGTGTTTGTAATGTAAGGCATATTCAAGTCATCATGATGTTTATGTTCTGATGCTTATATAAATTGCTATATCAAAATGGACATCATATTCAGGTCATCCTGGCGTTTGTGCCTTGGTGCTTATATCTAATCCAGCATTCCAAACATAAAATCAATATTCATATGTCCATGGTGGCCTAACTAGTGGGTGTTGTATTGATTCTTGCGCATACAAATCGATATTCATATGTCTATGGTTTCATAACTAGTGGGCATTGTATTGATTTATCTGATTACCTAAAAATTCAATGATGAGAATGACCAACACATGATCAGTGACTAGGTCCTAGGTCTTAGGTTGCATTTCATATTGCATGTCTCTTTGCATTTTTTCATGTTTGCATGATCTTACAATGGCTAAACAACCTTCAATGCTTAAACAATTCTTCAATTGTCTCTTCAAATCTAACGAGAGCTGATGCCTAACTTGAAGGTCTCTTCATAGAATCGCAAGCAGTTATCCTCCTGGGTTAAACATCCCTTTTGACATAAGACTGAGTACTTGTCTTCATCAATACCTGCAAAACATATCATGTGTATCATTGCATTTACATATCATAATCATCTGTTGCATTACAATTCATTCATGTGCATAAACATAAATCATCCATACATCTTTCCATAATCAAATACATTTGCATAACATCCATACATATGAAAGCAATCATTGCATTGCATTAATCCATCCATCCATTCTACACTAATCATAGTATAAACATCACATGATATCATCATAAATCAAAACATGACAAGTATACATGAAGTCATAACCAAAATATCAATCTCATATATATATCAAAAATCTCAAACTAGTCAGGGGTGCACTACTAGCACAGTGTACAAAAGAATATGCTCATGTAAGCTATCGAAGTCAGAATAGTATATCAATGATTAAAAAGAGCACAATATATTAGAACATATCAAAATAGATCAGCTGTCAACCTGATCCTCTACATCTGGTGGAGGTGGAGGTGGTGCATCCGGTACTACCTCTGCTCTAGGTGCTTTGGCTCCCTTTGATGCCAACATATACTGAGAGTATGTAGGGACTCTCTGTATAGTAGGAACAATAGTGTAATAGGTGGACACATAGTAAGCTACCTGGGAGGTCTAATGAATCACCTCTGCCTACAATCTTTGCACCTCTACATGAAGTTTAGTGCACTGTCTATCGGCCTTTAAATATCTCTCCTCCCACCAAGCACTGTGAACCTTTAGGTCCCTGACCTGTAATCTTAGCCATCTGATAGTCTCCTATGGAGTAAGAGGAATAGTAGGATCAACATCGGCTGTTGGCATCTCAGTATCTATGGCAGTCTGCTCAGTGATCTCTGCTCTCTGCACCTTATGGCGTCTAACCTCTACACCTAGATCAAACCCAATATCCTCCTGTATCGGATCAGTACCACCACCCACAACCTGCTCTGCTGCAAGTACCTCCTTAGCTGACCCAACACCACCTAAAGTACTACCCTGATGCAGGAGCATCCTAGGTGTAAGAGCAATCTTGCATCACCCAAATATATTTCTATTTTTTTGTATTCAATAAGGGCTATTTTGTGCGAAGCTGCTATTTATGAAAAGTTACTATTTTTGGTAATTTTCGCATGTGCTCAAAATGATCTTATTTCTTTCATGGAGGTTCATTTTGGTCATATAATTCTGCCAGTAAAGTTTCATTGCCAGATCAAGTGTATATTGGAAGATATTGAAGATTTTCGGTATTGGCAGCAGGGTACAGAAACTTTGAACTCAGTTTTGAAAGCTTTAGAGGCCCCGGATGAGGTCAAAAATTTGGGTGACGGGCAATTACGATGGTCAAGCCTGTAGAGCACTTCGTGGCATTTCCAAAATGGGGTTATAATAGCCGAGCGGGTCAACTGGTGATGACTTATGGTCTTCGGAAGTTGGGCCACCTGAAATGGCAGAAAATAATTTTCTTCAAAATTTATGTTCGGGTTTCAAAGGTTATCTTGAGCCGACTATGATGTAATAAAATGTAAAATAAAATAATTCTAAGTTGGTCGGCCTTATTGGCTAAAATTCTGGAACCTTCCCAGACGGTGGAAAATTGCCTATATAAGGAAGGCTGTATTATTGTCTTAGGCAGTTCAGAATAGTTCTGGGTAATAGTTCGAGGCTTTGTCCTACAGAATATTGTAAGGGAATGCCCATGTGGCTTTGCATATTGTAATTCTGAAAGTTTGTAATTCCACATTTGTGGAGATAATAAGAAGCCAATTTTCTGTTCTTGCATATTGTTGTTGTTTCTCTATTTCTGTTATGCGTTTGTGGAATTAAGGGGAGCACCCTTCATCAAGTGGTATCAGAGTAGGTTTTTTTAAGTGTGTAAACAGATCGTCGACTGTGAGGCAGTTTGCACCAGGACCGTGGTTAGGGTTTCAGCGCGCATCGTGAAAATACCTCCACGAAGAGAACGTGGCGGAAGAGCTGGTGCTGTAACACCTGAGGTTAGAGAGCTGCAGAGACAAGTGCGAGCATTACAAGAAGACATTCGTAGAGAAATGAATCTTAATGTCAGAGACAAAAGCGAGGATGAAGCCGAAGAAGAATATCAAGAAGGAGAAGCTGAAATTGTGAACCAGGGGGAAGAAAAACTTTTTCGGGCGATTTTCAAGATTGGGAAAAGACCTAAGATTGAGGTTCTTACATTTTTTGGAAATCTTAACCCAGAGGAATTGATCGACTGGATCAATGAATGTGAGGAATATTTTGAGTATGAAGATGTTGAGGATCCTGATAGGGTCAAATTTGTGAAGGCCAGACTGAAAGGTCATGCGAAAATCTGGTGGCAAGAAATTCAATTGGAGCGAAATAGAAGAGGGAAAGATAAAATCACAACATGGGATCGGATGATGGATAAATTGAAGCGACAGTTCATTCCTGTTGATTATGAGCTTGATCTACTAAATAAAATACAAAGTTTGAAGCAAGCAGGAAGATCTGTTCAGGAGTATACAGAGGAGTTCTATCGACTCCTCATCAGAACAGGCCATGCAGAAGCTGATAAGGAGAAAGTTGCCCGATACCTTAATGGGTTAAGGCCAAGCATTCAGGAGGAGTTGAATCTGGTTCGAATGAGCAGTATTGAGGAGGCATACCAATTTGCCCTAAAAGTAGAGGAAAAGTTGAACAAGAAGTTCGAGAGCAGACAAAACGGAAGAGGTCGCGGTGGACGATCTGGTGGACGGTCATATGGTGGCCGAAATGAAGATCCGAAAAAGAAGGATGAGGCCAGTAGCAATCAAAATCAGCGAGGAAATAATTCCAATCGCTTCCAGGATCAGAATAATAGAGATCAGAGAGGAAGAGGAAGAGGACAAAGATCTGGAAGAGGAGGCTTCCGTGGAACATGTTTTCACTATGGAGAAGAAGGTCATAAGGCATTTGAATGTCCTCAGCGCCAAGGCAGAACAGACAGGAGGAATGAAGGTCAGGCCAGAGTTGCACATGTAGATGAAGATGCCAGATCATCAAATTCTGAAGATGCTGAAAGAGGAGAAACGTTGATTAACAGAAGAGTCCTGTTGAGTGGTGAGAATGAACCTGAGCAAAGGAGGAGCCTGTTTCGCACCAGGTGCAAGTGTGAAGGTAAATGTTGTGATGTGATTATTGATAGTGGAAGCACTGACAATTTGGTGTCAAAAGAGATGGTGACAAAGTTGAAGCTCAAGAGACAGAAACACCCACATCCATATCAGATTGCCTGGGTATAGGATGACCACAAGGTCATGGTCAATGAACAATGCTTGGTGAAGTTCAAGATTGACGGATACCAAGATGACGTATTGTGTGATATCATATCTATGGATGCATGTCATATGTTGTTGGGTAGACCATGGCAGTTTGACAGATGTGCTGTACATGATGGTCGTGCGAATACCTATTCCTTGACAAAGGATGGAGTGCGACATAAGCTAAAACCATTGAAGGAGACTGAAGAAAAGGTATGTGGTAATGCAAGGATAACTTTTGTTGATGGAAGAAATTTTTTAGATGGTATGAGGCATGAGCATGTATGTTTTGCTTTAATTCCAAAAGCTGGTAAAGATGAAGTAGAAGATGTTCCTGTAGAAGTTGCAGATTTGTTGAATGAGTTTCAGGATATTGTATCCGATAACGTGCCTGATGGATTACCACCAGTCAGGAAGATCAGTCATCAGATGGACTTGATCCCAGGAGCGATTTTGCCGAATAAGGCAGCACACAGAATGACACTTGCAGAAAGTGAGGAGTTGAACAGACAAGTACATGAACTGCTACAAAAAGGATTGATCCGTGAGAGTCTGAGTCCCTGTGTTGTACCAGTGGTATTCGCACCAAAGAAGAATGGAGAGTGGAGGATGTGTACAGATTCTAAGGCAATAAACAAGATCACAGTCAAGTATAGGTTTCCATTGCCACGAATGGATGATATTATGGACTGTTTGAGTGGAGCTGTGTATTTCTCAAATATAGATCTGAAGAGTGGATATCACCAGATTTGGATCAGAGAAGGAGATGAATGGAAGACTGCCTTCAAGACAAAGGAAGGACTATATGAGTGGTTAGTCATGCCTTTTGGGCTAACCAATGCACCGAGCACTTTCATGCGGCTCATGAACGAAGTTCTGAAAGAATTTATGGGTAAGTTTGTCATTGTTTACCTAGATCATATTTTGATCTTTAGTAAGACATTGGATGAGCCTATGATGCATATTCGTATGGTATTTGAGAAGTTGAGAGAAGAGAAATTGTTGATTAATTTGAAGAAGTGCAGTTTTGTGAAGAAAGAGTTAGTGTATTTGGGATTTGTAGTTTCAGCAGAAGGTCTAAAAATGGACCCAGAGAAGGTACAGGCTATTTTTGAATGGCCTACTCCAAGGAGTGCTACTGAGGTAAGATCTTTTCATGGTCTAGCTAGTTTTTACAGAAAGTTTATCAGAAATTTTAGCAGTATTTGTGGACCCTTGACTGAAACAATGAGAGGGGATAGAAAAGAGTTTAAGTGGACTAAAAGAGCAGAAAAGAGTTTTCAATTATTGAAACAAAAAGTTACAGAACAACCTATTTTAGCACTTCCAGATTTCAATAAGGTGTTTCAAGTAGATTGTGATGCTAGTGGTACTGCAATAAAAGCTTTTATGAGCCAAGAAGGTAAACCTGTTGCTTATTTCAGTGAGAAGTTAAATGATATCAAGAGAAAATATTCTATTTATGATCAAAAATTTTATGCTATAATTCAGGCATTAAAGAAGTGGAGACATTATCTACTTCCTAAGGAGTTTGTTTTGTATACTGATCACCAAGCTTTGCAATATTTGAATAGTCAAGAAAAATTGAATCAAAGGCATTTGAAATGGGTTGAGTTTTTGCAGAGTTATACATTTGTTTTGAAACACAGGAGTGGAAAGTCTAATAGGGTTGCAGATGCTCTTAGCAGAAGGCAACTATTGCTGACAGAAATGCAAATTGAAGTGGTTGGGTTCAAGGAACTCAAGAATTTATATCCAGAGGATCCTGATTTTGGTGAAGCTTGGAAAGCTTGTACAGAACCTGTTACTCTAGAGAGGACGAAATGGTTGGATTTCATCATCCAGGATGATATGCTATTCAGAGGGAGTCAGTTGTGCATTCCACGAAGTTCTATGAGGGAGAATCTCATCAAGGAGAAGCATAGCGGAGGATTGGCTGGACATTTTGGTCGTGATAAAACCCTTGGTTTGGTTAGTGAGAATTATTATGGGCCACAGTTGCAGCAAGATGTGAAGAAGTTTGTACAAAGTTGTCGAGTATGTCAGATGGCGAAGGGAGTGAACCAGAATACAGGGTTGTATCAGCCATTACCTGTACCAGAGAAGCCTTGGGAGGATATCAACATGGACTTTGTTCTTGGTTTACCGAGGACACAGCGGGGACACGATTCAATTTTTGTGGTAGTTGATAGATTTTCAAAGATGGCACATTTTATTCCCTGCAATAAGACTAATGATGCTGTTCATGTAGCAGAATTGTTTTTCAGAGAAGCAGTGAGACTTCATGGTTTTCCAAAGACCATAGTTTCAGATCGGGACACTAAGTTTGTTGGATATTTCTGGCGTACATTGTGGAAGAAGTTGAAGACAGATTTGAAGTTTAGTTCATCACATCATCCACAGACTGATGGACAGACAGAGGTGGTGAATAGGAGTTTGGGAAATTTGCTGAGATGTTTGGTTAGAGATAAGCCAACAGGATGGGATTTGATTTTATCACAGGCGGAATTTGCATACAATAATTCTGTCAATAGAAGCACTGGTAAATCACCATTCCAGATTGGATATGGAAATAGTCCAAGAAATGCATCTGAATTGAGGAAGATAGATAAAGGAGAAATAAGTAGTGCTGAAGCTGAAGATTTTGCAGAACACTTGAAGAACATCCATGAGGAGGTGAGGAAGCATATTACCAAGATGAATGCACAGTATAAGGCTAAGGCAGATGAGAAAAGGAGGTATAAAGAATTTCAAGTTGGTGACAAAGTCATGGTTCATTTACGGAAGGAGCAGTTTCCAGTTGGTACATATAACAAGCTGAAAATGAAGAAGTTTGGACCATGTAGGATACTGAAGAAACATGATTCAGGAAACGCATATGAGGTAGAATTGCCTACTGAGCTAAATATTTCACCAGTGTTTAACATTTCAAATCTGACAGAGTATCATGAAGGAGGTGTTGAAGATGAGATCACAGCAGCACAGTGGAGTATTCCAGCAACTAGTTTAGACACTAAGGAGATCAAAGATATACTGGACAGTCGTGTTGGCAGAAGCACAAGGAACAAGACATATGAAGAATATCTGGTCAAGTGGAAAGGATGACCTGTTGAAGATTCATCATGGCTGACAAAGGAGGAGGTTAGCCGTCTTGGTTTTCCTCTGCACACCTGAGTCGTGACAGGGTCACTTCTCAAATTACCCCGGGTGTCTGATGCAGGAGCATCCTGGGTGTAAGAGCAATCTTGCATCACCCAAAAATATTTCTATTTTTTTGTATTCAATAAGGGCTATTTTGTGCAGAGCTGCTATTTATGGAAAGTTACTATTTTTGGTAATTTTTGCATGTGCTCAGAATGATCTTATTTCTTTTTTGGAGGTTCATTTTGGTCATATAAGTCTGCCAGTAAAATTTCATTGCCAGATCAAGTGTATATTGGAAGATATTGAAGATTTTCGGTATTGGCAGCAGGGTACAGAAACTTTGAACTCAGTTTTGAAGGCTTTAGAGGCCCCGGATGAGGTCAAAAATTTGGGTGACCAGCGCGTACGCTGGTCAAGCCTGTAGAGCACTTCGTGGCATTTTCGAAATGAGGTTATAATAGCTGAGCGGGTCAACTGGTGATGACTTATGGTCTTCGGAAGTTGGGCCACCTGAAATGGCGGAAAATAATTTTTTTCAAAATTTCTGTTCGGGTTTCAAAGGTTATCTTGAGCCGACTATGATGTAATAAAATGTAAAATAAAATAATTCTAAGTTGGTCGGCCTTATTGGCTAAAATTCTGGAACCTTCCCAGGCGGTGGAAAATTGCCTATATAAGGAAGGCTGTATTATTGTCTTAGGCAGTTCAGAATAGTTCTGGGTAATAGTTCGAGGCTTTGTCCTACAGAATATTGTAAGGGAATGCCCATGTGGCTTTGCATATTTTAATTCTGAAAGTTTGTAATTCCACATTTGTGGAGATAATAAGAAGTCAATTTTCTGTTCTTACATATTGTTGTTGTTTCTCTATTTCTGTTATGCGTTTGTGGAATTAAGGGGAGCACCCTTCATCAAGTGGTATCAGAGCAGATTTTCTTGAGTGTGTAAATAGATCGCTGACTGTGAGGCAGTTTGCACCAGGACCGTGGTTAGGGTTTCAGTGCGCATCGTGAAAATGCCTCCACGAAGAGAACGTGGTGGAAGAGCTGGTGCTGTAACACCTGAGGTTAGAGAGCTACAGAGACAAGTGCGAGCATTACAAGAAGAGATTCATAGAGAAATGAATCTTAATGTCAGAGACGAAAGCGAGGATGAAGCCGAAGAAGAATATCAAGAAGGAGAAGCTGAAATTGTGAACCAGGAGGAAGAAAGACTTTTTCGGGCGATTTCCAAGATTGGGAAAAGACCTAAGATTGAGGTTCCTACATTTTTTGGAAATCTTCACCCAGAGGAATTGATCGACTGAATCAATGAATGTGAGGAATATTTTGAGTATGAAGATGTTGAGGATCCTGATAGGGTCAAATTTGCGAAGGCCAGACTGAAAGGTCATGCGAAAATCTGGTAGCAAGAAATTCAATTGGAGCGAAATAGAAGAGGGAATATAAAATCACAAGATGGGATCAGATGGTGGATAAATTGAAGCGATAGTTCATTCCTGTTGATTATGAGCTTGATCTATTAAAGAAAATGCAAAGTTTGAAGCAAGCAGGAAGATCTGTTCAGGAGTATACAGAGGAGTTCTATCGACTCCTCATCAGAACAGGCCATGCAGAAGCTGATAAGGAGAAAGTTTCCCGATACTTTAATGGGTTAAGGCCAAGCATTCAGGAGGAGTTGAATCTGGTTCGAATGAGTAGTATTGAGGAGGCATACCAATTTGCCCTAAAAGTAGAGGAAAAGCTGAACAAGAAGTTCGAGAGCAGACAAAACAGAAGAGGTCGCGGTGGACGATCTGGTGGACGGTCATATGGTGGCCGAAATGAAGATCCGAAAAAGAAGGATGAGGCCAATAGCAGTCAAAATCAGCAAGGAAATAATTCCAATCGCTTCCAAGATCAGAATAATAGAGATCAGAGAGGAAGAGGAAGAGGACAAGGATCTGGAAGAGGAGGCTTCCGTGGAACATGTTTTCACTATGGAGAAGAAGGTCATAGGGCATTTGAATGTCCTCAGCGCCAAGGCAGAACAGACAGGAGGAATGAAGGGCAGGCCAGAGTTGCACATGTAGATGAAGATGCCAGATCATCAAATTCTAAAGATGCTGAAAGAGGAGAAACGTTGATTAACAGAAGAGTCCTGTTGAGTGGTGAGAATGAACCTGAGCAAAGGAGGAGCCTATTTTGCACCAGGTGCAAGTGTGAAGGTAAATGTTGTGATGTGATTATTGATAGTGGAAGCACTGACAATTTGGTGTCAGAAGAGATGGTGACAAAGTTGAAGCTCAAGAGACAGAAACACCCACATCCATATCGGATTGCCTGGGTACAGGATGACCACAAGGTCATGGTCAATGAACAATGCCTGGTGAAGTTCAAGATTGGCGGATACCAAGATGAGGTATTGTGTGATATCATATCTATGGATGCATGTCATATGTTGTTGGGTAGACCATGGCAGTTTGACAGATGTGCTGTACATGATGGTCGTGCGAGTACCTATTCCCTGACAAAGGATGGAGTGCGACATAAGCTAAAACCATTGAAGGAGACTGAAGAAAAGGTATGTGGTAACGCAAGGATAACTTTTGTTGATGGAAGAAATTTTCTAGATGGTATGAGGCATGAGCATGTATGTTTTGCTTTAATTCCAAAAGCTGGTAAAGATGAAGTAGAAGATGTTCCTGTAGAAGTTGCAGATTTGTTGAATGAGTTTCAGGATATTGTATCCGATAACGTGCCTGATGGATTACCACCAGTCAGGAAGATCAGTCATCAGATGGACTTGATCCCAAGAGCGAGTTTCCCGAATAAGGCAGCACACAGAATGACACCTGCAGAAAGTGAGGAGTTGAACAGACAAGTACATGAACTGCTACAGAAAGGATTGATCCGTGAGAGTCTGAGTTCCTGTGCTCTACCAGCGGTATTACCACCAAAGAAGAATGGAGAGTGGAGGATGTGTACAGATTCTAAGGCAATAAACAAGATCACAATCAAGTATAGGTTTCCATTGCCATGAATGGATGATATTATGGACTGTTTGAGTGGAGCTGTGTATTTCTCAAAGATAGATCTGAAGAGTGGATATCACCAGATTCGGATCAGAGAAGGAGATGAATGGAAGACTGCCTTCAAGACAAAGGAAGGACTATATGAGTGGTTAGTCATGCCTTTTGGGCTAACCAATGCACCGAGCACTTTCATGCGGCTCATGAACGAAGTTCTGAAAGAATTTATGGGTAAGTTTGTCATTGTTTACCTAGATCATATTTTGATCTTTAGTACGACATTGGATGAGCATATGATGCATATTCGTATGGTATTTGAGAAGTTGAGAGAAGAACAATTGTTGATTAATTTGAAGAAGTGCAGTTTTGTGAAGAAAGAGTTAGTGTATTTGGGATTTGTAGTTTCAGCAGAAGGTCTAAAAATGGACCCAAAGAAGGTACAGGCTATCCTTGAATGGCCTACTCCAAGGAGTGCTACTGAGGTAAGATATTTTCATGGTCTAGCTAGCTTTTACAGAAAGTTTATCAAAAATTTTAGCAGTATTTGTGGACCCTTGACTGAAACAATGAGTGGGGATAGAAAAGACTTTAAGTGGACTAAAGGAGCAGAAAAGAGTTTTCAATTATTGAAACAAAAAGTTACAGAACAACCTCTTTTAGCACTTCCAGATTTCAATAAGGTGTTTCAAGTAGATTGTGATGCTAGTGGTACTCCAATAGAAGCTGTTATGAGCCAAGAAGGTAAACCTGTTGCTTATTTCAGTGAGAAGTTAAATGATGCCAAGAGAAAATATTCTGTTTATGATCAAAAATTTTATGCTATAGTTCAGGCATTAAAGAAGTGGAGACATTATCTACTTCCTAAGGAGTTTGTTTTGTATACTGATCACCAAGCTTTGCAATATTTGAATAGTCAAGGAAAATTGAATCAAAGGCATTTGAAATGGGTTGAGTTTTTGCAGAGTTATACATTTATTTTAAATTACAGGAGTGGAAAGTCTAATAGGGTTGCAGATGCTCTTAGCAGAAGGCAACTATTGCTGACAGAAATGCAGATTGAAGTGGTTGGGTTCAAGGAACTCAAGAATTTATATCCAGAGGATCCTGATTTTGGTGAAGCTTGGAAAGCTTGTACAGAACCTGTTACTCTAGAGAGGACGAAATGGTTGGATTTCATCATCCAGGATGATATGCTATTCAGAGGGAGTCAGTTGTGCATTCCACGAAGTTCTATGAGGGAGAATCTCATCAAGGAGAAGCATAGCGGAGGATTGGCTGGACATTTTGGTCATGATAAAACCCTTGGTTTGGTTAGTGAGAATTATTATTGGCCACAGTTGCAGAAAGATGTGAAGAAGTTTGTACAGAGTTGGCGAGTATGTCAGATGGCGAAGGGAGTGAAGCAGAATACAGGGTTGTATCAGCCATTACTTGTACCAGAGAAGCCTTGGGAGGATATCAGCATGGACTTTGTTTTTGGTTTACCGAGGACACAGCGAGGACACGATTCAATTTTTGTGGTAGTTGATAGATTTTCAAAGATGGCACATTTTATTCCCTGCAAGAAGACTAATGATGTTGTTCATGTAGCAGAATTGTTTTTCAGAAAAGCAGTGAGACTTCATGGTTTGCCCAAGACCATAGTTTCAGATCGGGACACTAAGTTTGTTGGATATTTCTGGTGTACATTGTGGAAGAAGTTGAAGACAGATTTGAAGTTTAGTTCATCACATCATCCACAGACTGATGGACAGACAGAGGTGGTGAATAGGAGTTTGGGAAATTTGCTGAGATGTTTGGTTGGAGATAAGCCAACAGGATGGGATTTGATTTTATCACAGGCGGAATTTGCATACAATAATTCTGTCAATAGAAGCACTGATAAATCACCATTCCAGATTGTATATGGAAATAGTCCAAGAAATGCATCTGAATTGAGGAAGATAGATAAAGGAGAAATAAGTAGTGCTGAAGCTGAGGATTTTGCAGAACACTTGAAGAACATCCATGAGGAGGTGAGGAAGCATATTACCAAGATGAATGCACAGTATAAGGCTAAGGCAGATGAGAAAAGGAGGTATAAAAAATTTCAAGTTGGTGACGAAGTCATGGTTCATTTACGGAAGGAGCGGTTTCCAATTGGTACATATAACAAGCTGAAAATGAAGAAGTTTGGACCATGTAGGATACTGAAGAAACATGATTCAGGAAACGCATATGAGGTAGAATTGCCTACTGAGCTAAATATTTCACCAGTGTTTAACATTTCAGATCTGACAGAGTATCATGAAGGAGGTGTTGAAGATGAGATCATAGCAGCACAGTGGAGTATTCCAGCAACTAGTTTAGACACTAAGGAAATCAAAGATATACTGGACAGTCATGTTGGCAAAAGCACAAGGAACAGGACATATGAAGAATATCTGGTCAAGTGGAAAGGATGACCTGTTGAAGATTCATCATGGCTGACAAAGGAGGAGGTTAGCCGTCTTGGTTTTCCTCTGCACACCTGAGTCGTGACAGGGTCACTTCTCAAATTACCCCGGGTGTCTGATGCAGGAGCATCCTGGGTGTAAGAGCAATCTTGCATCACCCAAAAATATTTCTATTTTTTTGTATTCAATAAGGGCTATTTTGTGCAGAGCTGCTATTTATGGAAAGTTACTATTTTTGGTAATTTTTGCATGTGCTCAGAATGATCTTATTTCTTTCTTGGAGGTTCATTTTGGTCATATAAGTCTGCCAGTAAAGTTTCATTGCCATATCAAGTGTATATTGGAAGATATTGAAGATTTTCGGTATTGGCAGCAGGGTATAGAAACTTTGAACTCGGTTTTGAAGGCTTTAGAGGCCCCGGATGAGGTCAAAAATTTGGGTGACCAGCGCTTGCGCTGGTCAAGCCTTTAGAGCACTTCGTGGCGTTTCCAAAATGGGGTTATAATAGCTGAGCGGGTCAACTGGTGATGACTTATGGTCTTCGGAAGTTGGGCCACCTGAAATGGCGAAAAATAATTTTCTTCAAAATTTCTGTTCGGGTTTCAAAGGTTATCTTGAGCCGACTATGATGTAATAAAATGTAAAATAAAATAATTCTAAGTTGGTCGGCCTTATTGGCTAAAATTCTGGAACCTTCCCAGGCGGTGGAAAATTGCCTATATAAGGAAGGCTGTATTATTCTCTTAGGCAGTTCAGAATAGTTCTGGGTAATAGTTCGAGGCTTTGTCCTACAGAATATTGTAAGGGAATGCCCATGTGGCTTTGCATATTGTAATTCTGAAAGTTTGTAATTCCACATTTGTGGAGATAATAAGAAGCCAATTTTTTGTTCTTGCATATTGTTGTTGTTTCTCTATTTCTGTTATGCGTTTGTGAAATTAAGGGGAGCACCCTTCATCAAGTGGTATCAGAGCAGATTTTCTTGAGTGTGTAAATAGATCGCCGACTGTGAGGCAGTTTGCACCAGGACCGTGGTTAGGGTTTCAGCGCGCATCGCGAAAATGCCTCCACGAAGAGAACGTGGCGGAAGAGCTGGTGTTGTAACACCTGAGGTTAGAGAGCTACAGAGACAAGTGCGAGCATTACAAGAAGAGATTCGTAGAGGAATGAATCTTAATGTCAAAGACGAAAGCGAGGATGAAGCCGAAGAAGAATATCAAGAAGGAGAAGCTGAAATTGTGAACCAGGAGGAAGAAAGACTTTTTCGGGCGATTTCCAAGATTGGGAAAAGACCTAAGATTGAGGTTCCTACATTTTTTGGAAATCTTAACCCAGAGGAATTGATCGACTGAATCAATGAATGTGAGGAATATTTTGAGTATGAAGATGTTGAGGATCCTGATAGGGTCAAATTTGCGAAGGCCAGACTGAAAGGTCATGCAAAAATCTGGTAGCAAGAAATTCAATTGGAGCGAAATAGAAGAGGGAAAGATAAAATCACAAGATGGGATCGGATGGTGGATAAATTGAAGCGACAGTTCATTCCTGTTGATTATGAGCTTGATCTACTAAAGAAAATGCAAAGTTTGAAGCAAGCAGGAAGATCTGTTCAGGAGTATACAGAGGAGTTCTATCGACTCCTCATCAGAACAGGCCATGCAGAAGCTGATAAGGAGAAAGTTGCCCGATACCTTAATGGGTTAAGGCCAAGCATTCAGGAGGAGTTGAATCTGGTTCGAATGAGCAATATTGAGGAGGCATACCAATTTGCCCTAAAAGTAGAGGAAAAGCTGAACAAGAAGTTCGAGAGCAGACAAAACGGAAGAGGTCGCGGTGGATGATCTGGTGGACAGTCATATGGTGGCCAAAATGAAGATCCGAAAAAGAAGGATGAGGCCAGTAGCAGTCAAAATCAGCGAGGAAATAATTCCAATCGCTTCCAGGATCAGAATAATAGAGATCAGAGAGGAAGAGGAAGAGGACAAGGATCTGGAAGAGGAGGCTTCCGTGGAACATGTTTTCACTGTGGAGAAGAAGGTCATAGGGCATTTGAATGTCCTCAGCGCCAAGGCAGAACAGACAGGAGGAATGAAGGGCAGGCCAGAGTTGCACATGTAGATGAAAATGCCAGATCATCAAATTCTGAAGATGCTGAAAGAGGAGAAACGTTGATTAA
Source organism: Chamaecyparis obtusa (assembly GCA_027943335.1). Lineage (NCBI taxonomy): Eukaryota > Viridiplantae > Streptophyta > Pinopsida > Cupressales > Cupressaceae > Chamaecyparis > Chamaecyparis obtusa. The sequence continues at coordinate 2,678,301 of BSBK01000629.1, forward strand.
CAGAAGAGTCATGTTGAGTGGTGAGAATGAACCTGAGCAAAGGAGGAGCCTGTTTCGCACCAGGTGCAAGTGTGAAGGTAAATGTTGTGATGTGATTATTGATAGTGGAAGCACTGACAATTTGGTGTCAGAAGAGATGGTGACAAAGTTGAAGCTCAAGAGACAGAAACACCCACATCCATATCGGATTGCCTGGGTACAGGATGACCACAAGGTCATGGTCAATGAACAATGCCTGGTGAAGTTCAAGATTGGCGGATACCAAGATGAGGTATTGTGTGATATCATATCTATGGATGCATGTCATATGTTGTTGGGTAGACCATGGCAGTTTGATAGATGTGCTGTACATGATGGTCGTGCGAATACCTATTCCCTGACAAAGGATGGAGTGCGACATAAGCTAAAACCATTGAAGGAGACTGAAAAAAAGGTATGTGGTAATGCAAGGATAACTTTTGTTGATGGAAGAAATTTTCTAGATGGTATGAGGCATGAGCATGTATGTTTTGCTTTAATTCCAAAAGCTGGTAAAGAGGAAGTAGAAGATGTTCCTGTAGAAGTTGCAGATTTGTTGAATGAGTTTCAGGATATTGTATCCGATAACGTGCCTGATGGATTACCACCAGTCAGGAAGATCAGTCATCAGATGGACTTGATCCCAGGATTGAGTTTGCCGAATAAGGCAGCACACAGAATGACACCTGCAGAAAGTGAGGAGTTGAACAGACAAGTACATGAACTGCTACAGAAAGGATTGATCCGTGAGAGTCTGAGTCCCTGTGTTGTACCAGCGGTATTAGCACCAAAGAAGAATGGAGAGTGGAGGATGTGTACAGATTCTAAGGCAATAAACAAGATCACAATCAAGTATAGGTTTCCATTGCCACGAATGGATGATATTATGGACTGTTTGAGTGGAGCTGTGTATTTCTCAAAGATAGATCTGAAGAGTGGATATCACCAAATTCGGATCAAAGAAGGAGATGAATGGAAGACTGCCTTCAAGACAAAGGAAGGACTATATGAGTGGTTAGTCATGCCTTTTGGGCTAACCAATGCACCGAGCACTTTCATGCGGCTCATGAACGAAGTTCTGAAAGAATTTATGGGTAAGTTTGTCATTGTTTACCTAGATCATATTTTGATCTTTAGTAAGACATTGGATGAGCATATGATGCATATTCGTATGGTATTTGAGAAGTTGAGAGAAGAGAAATTGTTGATTAATTTGAAGAAGTGCAGTTTTTTGAAGAAAGAGTTAGTGTATTTGGGATTTGTAGTTTCAGCAGAAGGTCTAAAAATGGACCCAGAGAAGGTACAAGCTATCCTTGAATGGCCTACTCCAAGGAGTGCTACTGAGGTAAGATATTTTCATGGTCTAGCTAGCTTTTACAGAAAGTTTATCAAAAATTTTAGCAGTATTTGTGGACCCTTGACTAAAACAATGAGAGGGGATAGAAAAGAGTTTAAGTGGACTAAAGGAGCAGAAAAGAGTTTTCAATTATTGAAACAAAAAGTTACAGAACAACCTGTTTTAGCACTTCCAGATTTCAATAAGGTGTTTCAAGTAGATTGTGATGCTAGTGGTACTCCAATAGAAGCTGTTATGAGCCAAGAAAGTAAACCTGTTGCTTATTTCAGTGAGAAGTTAAATGATGCCAAGAGAAAATATTCTATTTATGATCAAGAATTTTATGCTATAGTTCAGGCATTAAAGAAGTGGAGACATTATCTACTTCCTAAGGAGTTTGTTTTGTATACTGATCACCAAGCTTTGCAATATTTGAATAGTCAAGGAAAATTGAATCAAAGGCATTTGAAATGGGTTGAGTTTTTGCAGAGTTATACATTTGTTTTGAAACACAGGAGTGGAAAGTCTAATAGGGTTGCAGATGCTCTTAGCAGAAGGCAACTATTGCTGACAGAAATGCAGATTGAAGTGGTTGGGTTCAAGGAACTCAAGAATTTATATCCAGATGATCCTGATTTTGGTGAAGCTTGGAAAGCTTGTACAGAACCTGTTACTCTAGACAGGACGAAATGGTTGGATTTCATCATCCAAGATGATATGCTATTCAGAGGGAGTCAGTTGTGCATTCCACGAAATTCTATGAGGCAGAATCTCATCAAGGAGAAACATAGCGGAGGATTGGCTAGACATTTTGGTCGTGATAAAACCCTTGGTTTGGTTAGTGAGAATTATTATTGGCCACAGTTGCAGCAAGATGTGAAGAAGTTTGTACAGAGTTGTCGAGTATGTCAGATGGCGAAGGGAGTGAACCAGAATACAGGGTTGTATCAGCCATTACCTGTACCAGAGAAGCCTTGGGAGGATATCAACATGGACTTTGTTCTTGGTTTACCGAGGACACAGCGGGGACACAATTCAATTTTTGTGGTAGTTGATAGATTTTCAAAGATGGCACATTTTATTCCCTGCAAGAAGACTAATGATGTTGTTTATGTAGCAGAATTGTTTTTCAGAGAAGCAGTGAGACTTCATGGTTTGCCAAAGACCATAGTTTCAGATCGGGACACTAAGTTTGTTGGATATTTCTGGCGTACATTGTGGAAGAAGTTGAAAATAGATTTGAAGTTTAGTTCATCACATCATCCACAGACTGATGGACAGACAGAGGTGGTGAATAGGAGTTTGGGAAATTTGCTGAGATGTTTGGTTGGAGATAAGCCAACAGGATGGGATTTGATTTTATCACAGGCGGAATTTGCATACAATAATTCTGTCAATAGAAGCACTGATAAATCACCATTCCAGATTGTATATGGAAATAGTCCAAGAAATGCATCTGAATTGAGGAAGATAGATAAAGGAGAAATAAGTAGTGCTGAAGCTGAGGATTTTGCAGAACACTTGAAGAACATCCATGAGGAGGTGAAGAAGCATATTACCAAGATGAATGCACAGTATAAGGCTAAGGCAGATGAGAAAATGAGGTATAAAGAATTTTAAGATGGTGACGAAGTCATGGTTCATTTGCGGAAGGAGCGGTTTCCAGTTGGTACATATAACAAGCTGAAAATGAAGAAGTTTGGACCATGTAGGATACTGAAGAAACATGATTCAGGAAATGCATATGAGGTAGAATTGCCTACTGAGCTAAATATTTCACCAGTGTTTAACATTTCAGATCTGACAGAGTATCATGAAGGAGGTGTTGAAGATGAGATCACAGCAGCACAGTGGAGTATTCCAGCAACTAGTTTAGACACTAAGGAGATTGAAGATATACTGGACAGTCGTGTTGGCAGAAGCACAAGGAACAGGACATATGAAGAATATTTGGTCAAGTGGAAAGGATGACCTGTTGAAGATTCATCATGGCTGACAAAGGAGGAGGTTAGCCGTCTTGGTTTTCCTCTGCACACCTGAGTCGTGACAGGGTCACTTCTCAAATTACCCCGGGTGTCTGATGCAGGAGCATCCTGGGTGTAAGAGCAATCTTGCATCACCCAAAAATATTTCTGTTTTTTTGTATTCAATAAGGGCTATTTTGTGCAGAGCTGCTATTTATGGAAAGTTACTATTTTTGGTAATTTTTGCATGTGCTCAGAATGATCTTATTTCTTTCTTGGAGGTTCATTTTGGTCATATAAGTCTGCCAGTAAAGTTTCATTGCCAGATCAAGTGTATATTGGAAGATATTGAAGATTTTTGGTATTGGCAGCAGGGTATAGAAACTTTGAACTCAGTTTTGAAGGCTTTAGAGGCCCCGGATGAGGTCGAAAATTTGGGTGACAAGCGCTTGCGCTAGTTAAGCCTGTAGAGAACTTCGTGGCATTTCCGAAATGGGGTTATAATAGCCGAGCGGGTCAACTGGTGATGACTTATGGTATTCGGAAGTTGGGCCACCTAAAATGGCGAAAAATAATTTTCTTCAAAATTTTTGTTCGGGTTTCAAAGGTTATCTTGAGCTGACTATGATGTAATAAAATGTAAAATAAAATAATTCTAAGTTGGTTGGCCTTATTGGCTAAAATTCTGGAACCTTCCCAGGCGGTGGAAAATTGCCTATATAAGGAAGGCTGTATTATTGTCTTAGGCAGTTCAGAATAGTTCTGGGTAATAGTTCGAGGCTTTGTCCTACAGAATATTGTAAGGGAATGCCCATGTGGCTTTGCATATTGTAATTCTGAAAGTTTGTAATTCCACATTTGTTGAGATAATAAGAAGCCAAT
>BSBK01000629.1:2687500-2705525 GCA_027943335.1 Chamaecyparis obtusa
CATGCATCCCCAAAGCCTTGGATTTCTATAAAATCAAGGCTCGGCTCTTCATAATTCATCTCACAAGTTTGCATACTTACTCTACCAAAATCAATCCACGAATTTGCACAATCATGCTGGTGAATTGATATCTGAAGAATTGAAGCTTCTTTGCAAATCAACAACTTTTGTGAGATCAATCTTGTTTTTAATCATTTTTAGTTTCATATTTAGCATATCATTGTTAGCTTAATTTGTATATCAATTTTTCATCTAGAATAGATTCATATCAGTTTATTTCATCTTATTGCACAGAAAATAGAAAAAATATAGATTAATTTGCATTCATCTCATATCTAGATTCTGCATTCAAATCCTTCGTTTAGGTGTCGTCAAGGTCACTAATCTCGGTCCAATCTAAGAATACATACTCACATTTACTAGAAGGCAGTAAATCACCTGGTTAAATTAGTTTCCATTTCACTGCACGATTTTGATTTAAGCTAACCTCTAATGTTTTACTGAAGTGTTGTGTCTACAGCTAGGTACAAAATTCACACACATACTAATACACCAATTCAATGATGTGTATCAAACGAAAGATGGAAAGTTGATCCCATACAAGAGAATGGTAGATGATCTAAAGAAATATTTCACATCTATCACGTTTGAGCAAATACCTAAAATAGAGAATAAAGATGTTGATGTTATGGCAATGAAGCACTATCTTATCCTGCATATGATTCTCCAGAAACCCGCATGATCTACACTGTTGTTGATCATGATTCATCTCGATACAAAAACCTTTTCTCCTATCTCCAAGACCAAATCATTCTTGATACCTTCAACTGCCATGAGAAATGACACCTTATCTGAAATGCATCCTGGTATGTCATCATTAGTCACGATCTATACAAACAAGGTCTAGATGGTACATTCCTTAGATGTTTAGAATGGGAAGAGTCTCAACATTCATTAGAGGAAGTCCATGATGGTATTTGTGGATCACATTCCAACAGTTTAACACTAGCTTGAAAACTTATTAGGGCTGGGTACTATTGGCCTGAAATGGAAAAAGAGGCTATCAAGTTTGCTAAGAAATGTCAAAAGTGCCAAGTACATGGTAACTTAATTCATGCACCAGGGATAGATCTAATTCCCTTTACTACACAATGGCATTTTCATCAATGGGCATTTGATCTTATAGGATCCATACACCCTCATTCTTCTAATGGACATATCCATACCATTACAGCTACAAACTATTTCACAAAATGGGTAGAAGCAATCCCTTCGACTCAAGCAACTGGCAAACAAATTTCACTATTCATTCTGAACTACATCATATGTTGGTATGGTATTCCACACTCTATAGTCACAGATAATGGTGTTCAATTCAAGAATAGAGACTTAGATGATTTATGTGCTAAATTCAAGATTACACAACATTGGTCATCTATCTACTATCCTCAAGGGAATGGACAAAAATGCAAAAATAGAATTTACGAAGAGGCACAGAGGTCCACTTACCGAATGCCCATATTGTGGAGGTCTTTGATGTTGCCAGCTGCACTCAAAATGGTGGGAAGAGATAGGTACCTTCATCTCGGCCATTTTCTTTCTTAGAGGGCTCCACAAAGGTTTCAAAAGTCAAATGTGAATAATGAATTGAAAATGACCTTTTTGATCCTTATATAGCTTTTGACCTAATTTTCAAAAGTGCTCCATTTTTCATGAAAATTGCACCCCTGGCTAATTTCAATGTTGTGAACCCATTTTCAAGATCAAAATTAAAATATGAGATCATTTATATTGTCAAAATAGCGATTTCAAATTTTTGGACCCACGATGACCAATTACTTGCATAATCGACCTTCAATCATCACAGAAATCCAAAATTCAACTTATCTGATTGTCTTACATCAAACTATAAAAATTTCAACTTGATCAACCATGGTCAACTCATGGTCAAACCTAGTCAAACTTGGTCTCCAAGACCTCTAAATGATGCAAAATGCATTCTCAAATGTGTATAACCACTTCTCAAATCAATTAACATGCTTCTAAACCATTCAACACTGACTTTTCTTGTCAAATTTTGATTTTCATCCGGAAGGGAGCATGGTATTGCACATCATTCCAGTATGTTAAATCTAATTCTATCAATCAAATCTTTCCTTAGTAATTAAGACAACAACCACGTCTAGTTGCTGATTCATCAAAATACCTCGTCGCTTGGGGCACATCACTTGGGGCACATTGCTTGGGGCATATCAGATTCATTGAGATCCATATCAATCTGGTATCCTAATCAATCTTATAAATTGTATCAGCTTTTCGTAACCATTAGTTCATTAGTGTTATTTCCTTGGTTCTTTGTAACTGAAGGATTCATATGTGATACCAATATGATTCCTCTAGACATTCAAGTCTAGAATCAAGTCACTCACTTCTTCATAATCATAAGGTTCAGAATCAGGCATTTTCATACTTTTTCATAATCCCCGGTTCATTGTTGCTATAGTTAACATTATCTTTGGTCAATTAGGACCTAACAGCTTCAATCTTTCAATCAGTTTCTGTCTCGGAATCGGTTCATCTTTCAAATCAGTTTCAACATCAAAAATAGATTAATCTTTGAACCACTGTGCTTTACACAGTAATTCAAAGAGGGGCAAAATGTAATACCCCAAAAAAGGGCTATAGGTTCATTAACCTCTTACATCAACAATTCGATTGAAATCGACATCGAAGTCCTAACCTAAGGCACATCTGCACATCATTTTATCAAAAATTGATTTTATCTTAATTCTGCATGAGAGAATATTCCTTAAAATATTCCTTATTTATCATAATTATCTTTGATTTAATAATTATTTGGCGATAAATCCTATTTATCCTAAAGTTTGATTAATTGAATATTCTAAATATTTAATTAATCAAACTTAATTCTGCCACTTAATTATTTAATTAGATTTAATTATATTTATTTTTAAATTGTATTATTTAATTTGACAATAAATCAAAAATCTCATGACTAATTAATTAAATTCTTATTTAATTAATTAATGTCAATTGTCAATGTTTAATAATATAGTTTTTGAATAAAAGTTTGATTTAATAATTGATTAACCCATAAATCAGTTGTTTTAAATTTAAAATCAATTAAGTTGAAGATAAATCACTTTATTTTTAAATTAATTCATAATTATCTATGCACATTTGAAGGAGCAGTTAAACTTTAAATCAGAAAATCAATTAAAGTGGTTATCTTTTGGAAACTCAACATTTATTTTCAGTTGAAAATTGATCTAACTTCTAATTTAAGTTAAAAAGCTATTTTTGCATGATTTGCATGATTTTGTGAGTTGATCTATTTCTAATTTCTTGTTAACTCAAAAATCAACCTGAGTTTATCAAGAGTGATTTATGGTTTTTCTTATGCATCCTCAAGCCCTGGATTTCTATAAAAACAAGCCTCAGCTTTACAATTAACGACCCTCGAATTTGCATAATTACTCTGGTGAATTTGTGATTGAAGGATTAAGCATTTGTGATAGGTGATTTGTGAGATCTTTCATTGTTGGTCATAACTTTATATAGTTTTCATATCATAGCATTCATTCATTCATATCATTCTTAGAATAATTTGCATATAATTTTGATTCATTCAAGCTTTTAATCCTAGTTACATACAAAATCCAAAAAAATAGATTAATCTACACTCATTCTACATTCATCTTTTTGCATTCAAATCCTTCATTTAGGTGTTACATTGTCACTAATCTCGATTTCAATCTGAGAACATCATACTCGCGCACCTACTAGAAGGCAGTAAATCACTTGGTTAGATTAGTTTCAATTATTTTCAGATTTCGATTTTGCTAACCTCTAATGTTTTACTGAAGTGTTGTGTCCACAACTATGTACAATTTTCACACACACAATAACAAGATTTGGTATTCCTTTGATGATAATTTCAAATAACAGTACTCTTTAAAAACAAAGAAGTCATGAAATTCTTTGAGAATATCAAATTCAACATAGATTTTCAACTCCTTATTATCCTTAATCTAATGGACAAGTTGAGCATCAAATAAAATCATTGAACAAATTTGAGAAAAATAGTTAGTAAGCATGCGAAAAATTGGCATACTCAACTAACTAATGCTTTATAGGCTTATAGGACTAGTCTTTGTACTGCCACAGGTACTTCTCCTTACAACCTTGTCTATGGTATTGATGCTATTATGCCTTTGGAATTAGAAATACCTTCTCTATATGTTTCATTTCATGGGATAATTGATAAGGATACTTTTCGTGAACAACGCTTACAAGAACTAGAAATATTGGATGAACAATGAATACATGCATTAGAACATATAAAAGCTTATCATAAATCTCTTTAGAAACAATATAATCAGAAGGTAATTGAACGAACATTTCAATTGGTGATTTAGTTCTCTATGAGAATCAACGAAATGTGAATGCTTTACCGGGTGAAAAAGGAAAGTTTAACCCTAATTGGCTTGGACCTTTTGTTTTTATTTAAGACTTTGGTTCAAGTGCTTATAAACTTTCTAATATGGACGGTGTTTCTTTTAAGGAACCCATTAATGATATGCATCTCAAATGTTATTATCCTTAATTTCATTCTTTCCTTGTGCATTTATGTATTCCTCATAAAGTTTTTTTTATAGGTTATGTAGTTCTAGCAAAATTACATAATGAATATATTTATGCACTTTCTTTCTTTCTATTAAGTTTTATATTGATGAAAACATAGTAATCAAACATAGAACTAATTAGTAGAGAATTTTTTCATTCATCAAAAGATTTTTCAAGTTTTGATACATATGTGGCCAATGGCCCTATTTATCACTACATCTATCACTACGCTCTAACGGCCAATGGCTCCCAGATCTCTCTAGTCTATGATAAGAAGATGTAGATCTGTGTGTCCATGTGTGGCTCCTGTTATGTGCATACCATGTGAACATCCTCGGCCACTCTGTAACTCAACTATCAGCTTCTCCTCCCTTTCTCTGCATAATCTCAGCTCTCGTTGGATGCAGACAAAGATGTTGGCATGCCTACCGAGATCTCTGCGACCAATGGAAGAATCTCACTCGTCAGCTAGTAGTCGGTAGGATATAATTGTATCCTTTAGAATTTTGGATACAAAGCTCCTCCACTCCGCTATGCTAGCTATAGAAGAAACTTACATTTATCAATATAATATTTTATTTAATCTCAAATCAAATTGCATATTTAATCAAATCTCATATTTCATACCTAGGTCTCCCTCTTGGATGTCACTAAAGTGTCTAGATGGTGGGGGCATGGAGTGACTACTCTCTCCACACTCGCTATGTCTAGGCCTCAGTGGTGGTGTCTCTGTGTGCGGACATGGGGGCCGTCATGATCTCAGTGGTGATGCATAAAAAATGTGTACATCCACACCAGTATAACTAGCTGGGGGCATCTCCTCTGCTCTCTCCTCTTCTCTCTCCTCCTCCATGGGATCTCCCTCAGAGATGTGCTCCTCCTCATCTCTGACATCCTCATACTCCTCTATGGTACCACTATCCTAGTGTGTCCTCTCTGAAAAACATGGATCACCTATAGGATAATCCTCAGGGAAGATGGGGCGGGGTCCTGTGTAGAGTCCAGTACTTGATGTAATCTCAGCTCATGCCTGAATAGGTCACATCTGATGGTACCTCTCTATCCTCTATCTCATCGGCATCAATTTCCTCTATGTCTACTATCGATGGTCGGTGCATGGCACTGGGTCTCTTATAGTACCTTGTCGGATGTGTATAGCGAGGTACTTCTCTAGGGACTCCTTGTAATAGGCCTGAACTACCTCATCACCTAATCATGATAGTATGGCATCACTATATGATTCTGATGACCCTCTAGTAGCTTTTTCCACTATGAATATCTCATCTGGAATCTTGTATTAGGCCACTCTGTCATCTCATAGTAGGGTCTCCATATCACATCGGTGCTTGGAATGCTGTCTAAATGTACCCTCTAATAGAGGATATCTCCAAACTACTAGGCATCTCTTAGAGGATACACAAAGATTCTCGGTGTACTCGCATCTACCATCACTAGAATGCCCCTGTGGATGTGTACATGTGAAATGCTCAAATAGAAAAATCTGCAAGAGTGTGCATATCGACAGACTCTCTCTGATATCTGGCTAACTAACACAGCTCATGGTATAGCTGGGCTAACATGTTGCGACCCCATGAGAAGACAGTCCTCTCCTCTCCATCTCCTCCTATATAAGATGAGTGAGTGGTGTACAAAATATGGTACCCTTTGCATTGGGTAACACAACCAAGGATACTATGCAAAGCATCACCCTTCGTACTAAGGTGTAGGACCTGATAGTATGGATGATTAATAGGACCTGATTTGACCAGGTCCACATCGTGGAACCCTTCCTATGAAATACTTCTTTTCTATAAGGATCTCCTCATAAACATGCTATGCTATGGGTCTGACAGTCTCACCTTAGACTGGAAGCTGCAGGATCCTGTAGACATCCTCTAATGTCAGTATGATCTCTCTGGAGGGAAGATGGAAGGAGCATGTATCATCATCCCAACTCTCTATCAGAGTTGATAGCATGGCTTGGTGTAGTCTGATCTATAGTAGGATTGATACCCATTATAGTCCCACATCCCTCAATAACTGCATGTCATCATCATCAAGCTCGGACAGGCCTATCTCTAACCATGCCTAGCAACTCTCCAAAGTGGATGCTCTTCGAGATGGACCAAGTCTTGCAAGCACAAATAAACATAGTATCAGCCATCTACATCAACAAATATGAAAATCTAACTTGACTAGGTCAAGGATGACCTTACTGGGTCAAGGTCAACTTTACTGGGTCAAGGACAACCTTGTTGGGTCAAGCTCGACCTCATCCCATAACAGGTGGAGACCTTCCAGTCAATGTCAACTTTCTTTGGTCAAAGTCAACATAGATGGATCGGGGTTGACCTATAAGGGATAGGGTCAACCTTTCCTATGAAAATTAGGAATTTAGAAAGTACAAAAGCAAAAATTAGTAGACTCACCTTAGGAAGTGACCGTCTGGTAGCTAGACTATGTCTCAAAAGCTCCATGTGCGTCGCTCAAAGTTCTTCTCTCCTTGGCATCTTGATTCCTATTTTAAAATCTATAATGGTAAGAATGAGTAAGTATCTCTTCCTTTTCTTTATTTATAGTTCAAATTAGGGTTTTATTAGGGTTTCTTTTAGGGTTTACTAATGGTAAACTCGGATTTCCTTCCTTATGCATTTAGATAGACATCCACTCTTTTCCTCATAACTTGAGTTCAGTAACTCCGTTTTCAGTGCCATAAGTGGCATTGGAATCATGATTTAGATACCTAACTAGTTGAACCAGTTTAGGAAGGTTGGGAATCCTTCTAATTGGTTTAGGAAAGGACTTTTCAATAGACTTCATATCTAGTGTATAGAGTTTTTCTTATCACCTTGTTTCACCCTTCGGAAGTAGAAAGTCAAAACAGGGGCATAAGGGGATTTATGCACTTCTCAAATTATCATATAGTAAGCTCAGGTGATTTATGGATTTTCATTAACCTTGTGTATGCAGGTTCTAACACTTTTTTTTAGGATCTCTACATCGAGGGACTTGGCTATATCCTTTTTATTTACTATGATGTTTTCTTACTTTATCTTGCATATTCACATAGTGTCATATCTAAGCTAAAGTGGGGGATAAATATATCATCTTAAAATGGAATCACATCCATCTTGATAGGTTTATCACCCTATTTTAGTACATTTATCATGATAGATTTGCATTTAGGATGCATTCTGCACTTGATTCCTTCATTCTAGGTAAAATTAGGGTTAGATTTTGAGGATTCTCTTAATTTCCCTCTTCTATGGCTCTATTTTCTAGGTAGGAATTAGGAATAGGTCCTCCTAGCCTTCATCATATTCATCATAGGATTTTTTGCTTCTCCCTGGCACTCTGTCCTATTCTGACATCATTTCTAGGTCTCCGGGCATCCCCAAGACCTCCTGTTTCTGATTCTGGCAAGATCTGGACCCCTGGGTCAAGGAAGAGGTCATCCCTGACCTAGGTTAGGTTATAGTTCATCCCTGACCTAGGTTAGAGATGAGGTCATCTTTGACCTCCTTCAAGATTTGATTCCCTTTTTAAAATTTGGTCCTAGAGGGCCTCGAAATCAATGTCGGGCTTTCGGATCTGAGTGTGGAAGGGTTTTAATTTGAAATTCATTTAATTATTTTCCCTCCTTAGTTAGTTATTGTGATTGGACCATAATTTGAGGTGAAATTTTAATTATGGTTCCTCACATTTCTCTAGGAGCCTCACCTTGAAACCTCTATATAAAGACTCTCATTTGCCTTCATTTTCACACAACAAGGACATGAAACAAGACCAAGAAATTTCATGATCAAGACATCAAGTGGAGACATGATTGATTCAAGAAAGCAAGTGATGGTGAAGTGAAGATGCAAGATTTCAAGAGGATGATATAGAAGATCAAGCATTGTTGATATCAAGCATTTTTATGAGCACACCATTGTGAACATCTATTTGGAGCAAGAGAGAGATCCTTTCTTCCTTGATCCACCATTATCAATATTCAAGCATTCAAAGACACAACCAAGGGGTAGAAATTATAGATTATGAGTTTGGTAGGAGTACTCTAGCCTTGGGGCTTGGTATGCTTTCTTATCTTATTCAAATCTATGCATTGCTTTCTCATACATATTCATGCTAGGGTTTCAATCTAGAGGATTAGATCTTGGCATTACACTTTCAATACACACACATATCTATTAAAACTGGCTATTTGTGGAGGTGAAGATCACCAAAATAGGGGTTTTACTAAGGAAAAACCCTATATAGCCACCCCAAAACACCATTTTAAGATATCTATAGTCATTGTTTCGAGAATTGAAGTGTAGATCTGAATACCCTTTTCAATGAACTTCTGAGATCTATGAATAGATTTTTCATCAGAGTTGTTTTAGGTCAAGGATGACCTATAGTGAGGGGTAGGATCTTTTCCTAGGGTAATACCTTGCCCCACTATCTAGATCAAGGATGACCTGCTTCTAGAAAGACAAAAGCTTTCTGGGTTTTCTCTATTACAGTTTTTTGGTCCTAGATCTAGTTGTAGAATCTTCTAAAACTGTGCACAGGCTTTAGAAAATAGGTTTTTCCAAATTCATTTCCATCATGAGGTATGTATCTTATCTTGAGTGATTTTCAAGCATTTCCAAGTTTACATTACTTAGTTAATTCCAATTCAAAGAAAATAAACAAATGAGTAGGTGAATGATAGATGTATTGATAAAGATACATTTTCAACCTATTCACTTGCTATAGGGGAAAATGTCTCCCCATAGTCTATTCCTTCTTCTTGAGCATAACCTTTTCATACTAGCCTTACTTTGTTCCTTTTGATTTGTCCATGTTTATTAAGCTTATTTCTGAAAACCCATTTTGTTCAAATGACATTTTTGTTTTCTAGTCTCGGCACCAGCACCAAAGTCCAGGTATCATTCTTTTCTATTTGATCTATCTCCTCATTCATAGCTTTAATCAAGTCTTCAATTTCTAACGTCTCCCTTGTTGTCTTAGGCTCAAATTCACATAATAAACATATAGGGTCTTTTAACTTACTTTTGGTCAGAACTCCAGTTTCTTTGTCTCCAATGATTTGTTCAGGCTTGTGATGTTTCCTTACATATTGTGCCAAAATAGGTTTAGAATTATTTTCTCTTTGCTCTTCAGGTTCATCAATAAGATTATCAGATTTAGCCTCTGATTGCTCGGCAACCTCTTCCTATTGGTCAGCAGCATCCTCCTAATGCTTGGCAACCTCTTCCTGATACTCGGCTTTTTCTTCCTAATGCTTGATATTTCTAGCTCAACACTCGACATCAGGTGCAAGTGTTTTACTTGCCTCTCCTTCTTCTATATAGACAAAATATCTATAATCTTTAGATTCTCTTTTTTTTTCCTGTTCATTTTCTCTGCAAATTCATCAACTTTCACATTTTCACTTTCCATAATTTGTTAGTGTTAGAGTTCAAACACTTGTAAGCTTACTCATTGTAGAATAACCTAGGAATATTCCCTCATCACTTTTAGCATCAAAATTTCCATTCCTATTGTCTTATAGTATATAGAATTTACTCCCAAAAATTTTAAAGTATTTTACATTAGGTACATAACCGTACCATAGTTCATAACGTGTAACATTTCTACCTTTTTTATTTATACTCAGTTTAAGGTATAAACCACTATACTTACAACTTCTTTCCAGTACTTTTGTGTAACATTTTTCTCAATCATTAGTGTCCTTGCACAATCCATGATAGATTTGTTGCTTTTCTCTACTATACATTCTATGGAGGTGTTCTAGGTGCAAACATTTGTCTCTTGATTCCTCTATCGTTGAAAAATAGATTGAACTCATTTGATATAAACTCTCCACGTCGGTTAGATCTCAGACATTTTAGGTTCCTACCTATCTCCTTTTCAACCTTAGCCAAATACCACTTAAACAACTAAAATACATCATATTTTTCTTTTAAAAACATTACAGTCATCATCCTAGTATAATCATCAACAAACAGAATAAAGTATTTAGCACCACAATAGATTTGTACGCCATAGGTTCACAAAGATTAGTATGAACTAGATCTAAAACATTCTCAGAAGTAAAAGTCTTGCTCTTGAAACTAGACTTTGCCATTTTATCCAGCTGACATTGTTTGCATATCACATTATCAGGTTTCATCAATCTAGGCAAACCTCTAACTTTCTTCTTTTTACTAATATTCACCAGATTGTCAAAGTTAGCATGACATAACCTCTTATGCCATAACCAAATATCATCAAATTGTGCAATCAAACATATCTCCTTAGATAAATCCAGATAGAACAAATTACCTCTTGTCTGCTCTCCACTTCCAATCAATTCACCAGTGGCATCAAATCTTTTGGCCTTTCTATAATAAAATTCCACTCAGTAACCAGTGATATTAAGTTGTGCAACACTTAGCAAATTATAGTTAAGACCTTCAACCCAATAAGCATTTTCACAAGTGATCTTATCAGCCAACTTAATCAAACCTTTCCCTTTACAGGAAATGATGCATCATTACCAAACTTAACACTTCTACCTTTGTAATGATCTAGGGTATCAAATTTACTTTTATCACTAGTCATGTGGTGTAGAAACCACTATCAATGATCCATTTATCACCTTTTCTCACATAAGAAATAAGTGCAGTTTTATCATCTTCATCAGAATCATCTTTCATAGCAACATAGACTACTTCAATTTCAAAATCATCATTATCAGTGTCAGTTTCTTCTTCAGCAATGTAACAAGATTTCTTACCTTTATCCTTATAGTCCTTATACCTTCAATAACCTTTTTTTTCTCTCTTCTCTTTGTACTTTCTTTCTCTTTCCTCATCCTTGTCATCTCTATCAGGACATCTTATAGCTATATGACCAACTTTATTACATGAAAAACATATGATAGAAATTTTACCTTTATATTTTCCTTTCCCTCTCTTCAATCTTCTGGCCATACAAGCTTCAAGATCCTCTAGTTCCTCATCAGAAGTGTCACTATCACTTTCACTCTCACTGATGCATCTCTCTTTTTCTTTCTTAGGCTTATGCAAAACCATTTGTGACTTGAATGCAGATTCAACATTATCAATAGTGAAGTTATCATAATTTGAAAGCTCAAAAGTAGTAAGCTTACAAACAAGACTTTCTAGTGTAAGAGCATTACCAGGGTTACATCCAAATTCTTGAATTACTAAAATTTTGATGGCATATATAGGATGCAAAGTTCTCAATACCTTTCCAATGAAAACATCATCATCAATAGTTCCATTAGCTCCTCTAATAGAATTTACAACCTCTTTTATCCTGCCATAATATTGAGCAATATTCTCACCTTCTTGCATTTTCATTTCATCAAACTTACCTCTTAGGCTTTCAACTTTTTCCTTAGTACATTGACATCACCACCATAGATGTTTTCAAGTGTCCCACATTTTATTTGCATTTGTGCAATATTTAATGTGTTCAAATTCAGGATAGCTTAAGGCAAATGCAATCTCCAACATTGCTTGATCGTGTTCTTGTTTAGCTCTCATCTCCTTGGTAGTCAAAGGTGCAGCAAGTGTAACATAGTCATGTTCACATAATACTTCGTTGAGTCACTAATACTAGATAGATGCAGTTTCATCAGGCTCTGCCATGCATGGAAGTTCTCCTTATTCAACTTTGGTACCTCCTTCTTATACATCTTGATCATTTACTTCAAGTACCTTTAAAATTGTTCTTTTAAGCACCAACAACTCTGATACCAATTGTTAATATGATTTAGAACAATAGAGAGAGGGGGTGAATTAGTTGTTCTCAGGTCCAGATGTATAAAACAAACTTTAAAACACTTCAATAAATTCAAATCTAATAAGCAATACTGCTTGGTCACTACTGAATGTATAATAGAAACATAAAATAGTGCATTCCACTATCTAATAGTATTTAACTTGAAAAACATAGAAATGTTCACACCAAAACATTCACACCAGTATTAACACCAAGATTTATAGTGGAAACCCAATTTGGGAAAAACCACTTTGTAACATGTTACTAATATTTTCACTCTTCTAAAGTGAGCTCTGTGAAAAGCCAACCCTGTTAAAGGTTTACAAACACACTACTAGGTGTGACCCTGTTAAAGGATTTCAACCACCCTGTTAGGAGTGCGCCTTGTTAAAGGACTTAAGTACATTCCATTAGAATGCAACCTTGTTCAAAAGGATTTATACAATGACTATTAGGTCAACCTTGATTAAAGGATTTTGACTGATACAATGGTTAGAAAGTAACAGTAGTATTGATCTGAAAAACATACAACTCACTTTGCAAATAACAGATCCAATTCTGTACACTTATGTTGGCTTACTGACTGAGTTCCATTTCCATCTCCATCATTGATATGCTCGAAAATCCCTTCAAGCAATCACAAATTTGATCAACTTCTTCACCTTCATCCTTTCTACTATTCAGTCAATAACAACTCCAACACCCTCTGCTTTTCAGCTCTTGTCAACCTATCTCTTAGGTTTCCTTATATCTCTTCAACAGATAGTTTTTCTCTTTTGTTGCTTAATCTCCTCCGTAGATCTTAGGGTTAGGTTAGATTCATCAAATCCTTCCAACATTATGTTCTTCATCCATCCTTCTAGAAATATCTTTTAATCTCTTTATTAAATCACAATAAAATGGTTTATTGTGCATTAAATGCTTCATACATTCAATTGATAAAGTCAACACGATTTACATAATCCAAGAATTCAACTATGTCGGCTAGGAATCTAAATTCTTCCTCAAATGTAAATTACTGATGCTTAGTCAATACTGTGTTCAACTCCTTGCTCATCTCTTTAAAACTATTTCCCTTGACAATATACTGATGTTCGATCAACATTGAATTTGCTCGACATATACTAGCTTGGTCGACACTAACATCACTTGGCTTAAACTAGATTTTCTCACTTTTTCTTGGTTAAGCCTACTTGTTCAGTCTTGCTTCTTACTTAGATAAACAATACATTATCTAATCATTGTGCCACATAATCAAGTACTCATTGAAGTATCAAGATAACTCAACCTTTTCCCTAGGTGCTATTGTTACAACATTGCCCTAATCCTTCTCATCAACTAATAGATATAGTACTTTCTTATATAGCAATAGTCTTACCAGTTAAGGTTTGACATCAATGACAATACAACAATTGCTTCAATTGCAGTTTCCAATAGATCTAACCCGAGCTCAACAAGAATGAGTTCTCCTACTTCACAGTTTGGATGAAATCAGGAAATCCACTTTGGATAACACAAAGATTATTCAATAGCAGCAGAAGAAATGGCATGACAAGTTCATTAAGGATAAATAATTCTCTATTGTTGACTGGGCCTTGTTATATGATTCAAATTATTAGCACACTCCAGGAAAGTTTCAAAGACGTTGGTTAGGTCCATATGAAATTGTTTCTATTTTTACTAATGGAGCCATGCAGCTATCCACTATTGACTCGTTCGATTCAAAATTCTAGTCAACGGTCACTAAATCAAGGTCTACCATAAGCCATAGAGTAGAGATGAGTTCATGTAGTAGTTCACCCCACATGATGAATCCAGTAGTCCTACAACAAAATAATATGGGTCTTCTACGTAGA
Source organism: Chamaecyparis obtusa (assembly GCA_027943335.1). Lineage (NCBI taxonomy): Eukaryota > Viridiplantae > Streptophyta > Pinopsida > Cupressales > Cupressaceae > Chamaecyparis > Chamaecyparis obtusa. Next base: position 2,701,786 of record BSBK01000629.1, read on the forward strand.
TTGCCGCAACTCTTTGATTTCCATCAGAGATTCCATAATAACATTTCACATTTTGTGAAATAATTTCTCCATAATAAATGTTCACCTAATCTTCTATCTTTATCACCTTCACAATTCATCATATATTCCAACAGCGGATGTTCGTGCAACAAAAAATATCCTTCAACAACAATAGGTTAGTAACATATACTATCGTACATATTATTTTATTCATTTATTTTTAGAAAAAAATTATTTGTTTCGTTACTACTCTTGCCTATGTGGCATGGTGGGACGCATGCCTAAACTTAGTTGGGGGAGTATTTAACCATGTGTATATTCAAACTTTTACTTGTCTTTTTGCAATCTTTTTGAAAATTTTAAGCAACCTATCATTAATTTCACCATATCCTATTAATGATTAAAGAAAGGGTGATTAAGGTGCCACATCATAATTAAGTCATTAAGTACCTTCACGATGTGTTAAAGGTGGTAGACTTTGGCGTGTGGTGAACGTAATTACAGAATGTTATGGTAACCTCTTCTCTTATGAGAAATTAATCCACTAAACTGACCGTATTTTGACAAGCGAGTTCTACATTTCTTTAAGTTTGAATTGTTGGTTTCTGTGTGTGCCAATTCTCTGTGAATTTTAGCTCTTTATCTAGGATTTTGAAGTTATTTGTTCCTATAGTGTGGAAGCATGGGTGGTGATTTAGTAAGGCATGAGCCTTCTAACCATACAATTTTGTTAAATGATCTTTCAAGTTGATAATTGTTTGAGCAGAAAGGTTGGATGGATTATTGTTTGAAGTTGGATGCCTTTGATGATGAGGTAGCCTTTCAGTTTTTTAATACTCTAAGAGATGGAGTCATAGTATTTAAAGGTCTTTGTTTTGAGTGTAGCAATGGAATTATTGTAGAAGTATTTGGGTTTCCACAAGAAGGAGAAATTATGAGGACTTAGACCCTCGCTCAGCTAGGGCATAGTTCACATTGCATGGTGACCGTAGGTTGATTCTTGACAAGAAGAAAGGAACATCAAGGTTCTCTTACCAAATAAGTTTTTGTAGCCAATGTTGTACATAATGAGGTATTTCACCTATGAGGGTCAATATACTTAGATGCATGGGATACATTTCAAAATTCTCAGCAGCCTACATCATGCGAATAGACTAGTAAATCTTCCCAACTTTCTATTCAATATTTTAAAAAGTAAGCTGTGAATGTACAAATGGGTAAGCCTCAATCTATATCTCATCATTATTTGATTAAAATTATAGGTAGAAAGAGAATTGAATAAACAAGTATAGGAACATGGCAATAATTTTTTGATTCTGATGAAATAATGCCTATAACAGTCAGCCCTAGAGGTCAAGGGTTGGTCAGATGAGAGAAAATAGTTTAGGGAATTCTAAAATTGTTGAAAGGTTGGAAACCATTGCTAAAGATTCCACCTCTAGCCCTAGGCCTACCAGAGAAGAATAGTGTTGAACCTACTTCCACTATTTCCCAAAAGATAAAGATAAAGAGTTTGTTTCTTCACAAAACCCCTAGTCTTACATAAAAACTAGGTGTGCTAGCAGACGAGGAAAAGGAGAAGCCCTTGAAACTAAGGAGTTAACCCCAGAATCATAGCCTGACACAAAGGAAAGTAATGAAAGGACTGTTGAAACTCCTTTTCTGAAAAAGAAGAGAGCACCAAAAGAACCTCCTTCAACTTCTGCTAAAGGAGCATCTTCTAGTAAAAGGAAAAAACCCTAAATACTCATCTAGAACTCCTATCTGGTGGAGTGTTTATTTTGCCCCTGATTTGCCATAGGCTAAGATATCTAAACCTCCTGTAGTTAATTTGGATTCCTTAGAGTCTTTTGAAACTCCTCCTATAGATAATATGGAAAATACAAGTGAAGATTAGATAATAGTGAGAGTTCTCCCTCTCCAAGCGTGCATGATGCTACTATGTTCCCAAATGCAACAAGAAGAAAATAACCCTAATTTATTATTATTGATAGTGATAAAGAAAGTCCATAATTAGGATGACATGATAAAACATATGACTCCATGGATATTGATGATAACTCCTATGGAGGAGACATTCCATTTGCTCAAAACATTCCTACAACATCAGAGGAATTTACCTTTGAAGATTTTCCTAAAATTAACATGGAAACTGTCAATTCTATTTTTGAGAAACTCAGACATGATGGGTTAGACACCCTTGCTCAGGTGGTCGAACAATGTACAAAAAAAAATCTTGAGAGGGATATTATTTTATGGGTGGATAAAAATTCCACAGGAAATTAAGGAAAAAGGGATTCCTAATCCATCCCCAGGATGGACTGATGTTAATAATCAGGGGACCAATGCCACACCCAGACTTATCTACTCCTTTGACATCTAGGCTGAGTTTATATCAACAAACATTGTTAGAAAAGGTACAGTGGTAGTGAGAGAAGAAGAGATTGAAATAGATTATTGATGAGAAAGCTCATCAAATTGAACAACAATTAGAAAAGATTGTGGTGCTGGAAGAAAAAGTTACACAGATTACTGGACTTGTTCCAGAATTGATGAAGTGCAGGTCACCTTCACAGGTGTATGTAATATTCCTCAAAGAACAATTTTTGAATTATCAATTGACCAAAGTAGTTCAAGAACTTAGTCCTTTGGTTTCCACACCATACATTTTTATGATGCATTCCGTTCTTCCCCAATGCACATTTAGAATTTGCTATGTGAATTGTATCTGCACAACGTAGTAGTTCCTGATACAGAGAATGGAATTCTCTCAAGCATGTGGGAGATGTCTAACTCAGGGCTTTCATGTCTTGAGTATAGAATGAAATCAGCCAGGAACACCAGGCTCAACCTTAAAAGGGTGATGAAATGTAAATGCCACTTTATATTAGACCTAAAACTAAAGAGGCCAACAAAACATTTTATGACTGGGTAAAAGTTACCTTGACAAACAACGGTAAGTAGAAGATTTATCCCTTAAGAGAAAGGGCCTTCAAAGATTATGAGGAATTCACTACCACAAAGATTATTCCAGCCATTGCAACTACTACTCATAGATGGTAAGGATGCCTGTAGAATTAAGGGCTAAGGAGCCCCATTCCCCACAAAAATTGAGCTTGGCCAGTCGACGAGCTCCATGGTATATCATGTTAGGTAAAACTAAAACCAGCTATGGTTTCCTTGAAATTCCAACTGTAATTCCTCTCCCATAGTCTGATTTTCTATATGTTATGATTATTTTAGGATGATGAATTATATGTTAGGATATCATTGATGCATATGGTTTTACTAACCCCATACTTGCATGTGTATGGTTGATGTGTATGTTTTGTATTTATGTTTGACGTGCATGATGTGGTTGAGGGATGAAGTCGTAGTTACTTGTTTGCAAGATCCACACGATCGGCTGATCCCCGCCATTACTTGTTTATATTTATACATGTATGTACATGCTCATCTTTTATGCAGGTTCACAGGTACTTGGCATTGACTTCCCTAAATTTCTAGGATGAGTGTGCCCTATCACAAAATCTCAATGGTAAGAGACGAAATATAACATACAAATCCAAACCCCAACCCAAGCCATTGATTGTCCTAAATATTGGACACATATCTATCTTTACCCATCCAAATTTTTCAAGGTGGCGTGAATTTGTGAACCCTCCCATGGTGTTTGTTTGATATGGAGTTAGTTAATTTTTGTGTTTTGTGGGTCAAGTAAATTTTTGGGTGTGGATTAT